>RJWK010061860.1:0-12958 GCA_004363435.1 Platanista minor
AGCACAGGGAGATCAGCTCAGTGCTTTGTGATCACCTGGATGGGTGGGATGGGGAGGGTGGGAAGGAGGGAGACGCAAGAGGGAGGAGATATGGGAACATATGTATATGTATAATTGATTCACTTTGTTATAAAGCAGAAACTAACACCATTGTAAAGCAATTATACTCCAATAAAGATGTTAAAAAATAATAAAATAATAAAATAATAAAATAAAAAATAAAGTGATGAAGGAGAAAAACCTACCAGCAAGATTACTCTACCCAACAAGGATCTCATTCAGATTTGATGGAGAAATTAAAACCTTTACAGACAAGCAAAAGCTGAGAGAGTTCAGCCAGCACCAAACCAGTTTTACAACAAATGCTAAAGGAACTTCTCTAGGCAAGAAACAAAAGAGAAGGAAAAGACCTACAATAACAAACCCAAAACAATTAAGAAAATGGGAATAGGAACATACATATCGATAATCACCTTAAATGTAAATGGATTAAATGCTCCACCAAAAGACACAGACTGGCTGAACGGATACAAAAACAAGACCCGTATATATCCTGTCTACAAGAGACCCACTTTGGACCTAGAGACACATACAGACTGAAAGTAAGGGGATGGAAAAAGATATTCCATGCAAATGGAAATCAAAAGAAAGCTGGAGTAGCAATTCTCATATCAGACAAAATAGACTTTAAAATGAAGACTATTAGAAGAGAAAAAGAAGGACACTACATAATGATCAAGAGATCGATCCAAGAAGAAGATATAACAATTGTAAATATTTATGCACCCAACATAGGAGCACCTCAATACATAAGGCAACTACTAACAGCCATAAAAGGGGAAATCGACAGTAACACAATCATAGTAGGGGACTTTAACACTCCACTATCACCAATGGACAGATCATCCAAAATGAAAATAAATAAGGAAACACAAGCTTTAAATGATACATTAAACAAGGTGGACTTAATGGATATTAATAGGACATTCCATCCAAAAACAACAGAATACACATTTTTCTTAAGTGCTCATGGAACATTCTCCAGGATAGATCATATCTTGGGTCACAAATCAAGCCTTAGTAAATTTAAGAAAATTGAAGTTGTATCAGGTATCCTTTCAGACCACAATGCTATGAGACTAGATATCAATTACAGGAAAAGATCTGTAAAAAATACAAACACATGGAGGCTAAACAATACACTACTTAATAACGAAGTGATCACTGAAGAAATCAAAATATACCTAGAAACAAATGACAATGGAGACATGACAATCCAAAACCTATGGGATGCAGCAAAAGCAGTTCTAAGAGGGAAACTTATAGCAATACAATCCTACCTTAAGAAACAGGAAACATCTCAAATAAACAACCTAACCTTGCACCTAAAGCAATTAGAGAAAGAAGAACAGAAAAACCCCAAAGTTAGCAGAAGGAAAGAAATCATAAAGATCAGATCAGAAATAAATGAAAAAGAAATGAAGGAAACAATAGCAACGATCAATAAAAGTAAAAGCTGGTTCTTTGAGAAGATAAACAGAATTGATAAACTATTAGCCAGACTCATCAGGAAAAAAAAGGAGAAGACTCAAATCAATAGAATTAGAAATGAAAAAGGAGAAGTAACAACAGACACTGCAGAAATACAAAAGATCATGAGAGATTACTACAAGCAACTCTATGCCAATAAAATGGACAACCTGGAAGAAATGGACAAATTCTTAGAAAGGCACAACCTGCCAAGACAGAATCATGAAGAAATAGAAAATATGAACAGACCAACCACAAGCACTGAAATTGAAACTGTGATTAAAATTCTTCCAACAAACAAAAGCCCAGGACCAGATGGCTTCACAGGCAAATTCTATCAAACATTTAGAGAAGAGCTAACACCTAACCTTCTCAAACTCTTCCAAAATATAGCAGAGGGAGGAACTCTCCCAATCTCATTCTACGAGGCCACCATCACCCTGATACCAAAACCAGACAAGGATGTCACAAAGAAAAAAAACTACAGGCCAATATCACTGATGAACATAGATGCAAAAATCCTCAACAAAATACTAGCAAACAGAATCCAACAGCACATTAAAAGGATCGTACACCACGATCAAGTGGGGTTTATTCCAGGAATGCAAGGATTCTTCAATATACGCAAATCAATTTACGTGATACACCATATTAACAAATTGAAGGAGAAAAATCATATGATCATCTCAATAGATGCAGAGAAAGCTTTCGACAAAATTCAACACCCATTTATGATAAAAACCCTGGAGAAAGTAGGCATAGAGGGAACTTTCCTCAACATAATAAAGGCTATATATGACAAACCCACAGCCAACATCGTCCTCAATGGTGAAAAACTGAAAGCATTTCCACTAAGATCAGGAACAAGACAAGGTTGCCCACTCTCACCACTCTTTTTTTTTTTTTTTTTGCGGTATGCAGGCCTCTCACTGTTGTGGCCTCTCCCTTTGCGGAGCACAGGCTCCGGACGCACAGGCTCAGCGGCCATGGCCCACAGGCCCAGCCACTCCGTGGCATGTGGGATCTTCCCGGACCGGGGCGCGAACCCGTGTCCCCTGCATCGGCAGGCGGACTCCCAACCACTGCGCCACCAGGGAAGCCCTCACCACTCTTATTCAACATAGTTTTGGAAGTTTTAGTCACAGCAATCAGAGAAGAAAAGGAAATAAAAGGAATCCAAATCGGAATGGAAGAAGTAAAGCTGTCACTGTTTGCAGATGACATGATACTATACATAGAGAATCCTAAATATGCTACCAGGAAACTACTAGAGCTAATCAATGAATTTGGTAAAGTAGCAGGATATAAAATTAATGCACAGAAATCTCTGGCATTCCTATACACTAATGATGAGAAATCTGAAAGTGAAATTAAGAAAACACTCCAACAACCACTGCAACAAAAAGAATAAAATACCTAGGAATAAACCTACCTAAGGAGACAAAAGACCTGTATGCAGAAAACTATAAGACACTGATGAAAGAAATTAAAGATGATACAAATAGATGGAGAGATATACCATGTTCTTGGATTGGAAGAATCAACATTGTGAAAATGACTCTACTACCCAAAGCAATCTACAGATTCAATGCAATCCCTATCAAACTACCACTGGCATTTTTCACAGAACTAGAATAAAAAATTTCACCATTTGTATGGAAACACAAAAGACCCCGAATAGCCAAAGCAATCTTGAGAACGAAAAACGGAGTTGGAGGAATCAGGCTCCCTGACTTCAGACTAAGCTACAAAGCTACAGTAATCAAGACAGAATGGCACTGACACAAAAACATAAATATAGATCAATGGAACAGGATAGAAAACCCAGAGATAAACCCACACACATATGGTCACCTTATCTTTGATAAAGGAGGCAGGAATGTACAGTGGAGAAAGGACAGCCTCTTCAATAAGTCATGCTGGGAAAACTGGACAGCTACATGTAAAAGAATGAAATTAGAACACTCCCTAATACCATACACAAAAATAAGCTCAAAATGGATTAAAGACCTAAATGTAAGGCCAGAAACTATCAAACTCTTAGAGGAAAACATAGGCAGAACACTCTTATGACATAAATCACAGCAAGATCCTTTGTGACCCACCTCCTAGAGAAATGGAAATAAAAACAAAAATAAACAAATGGGACCTAATGAAACTTCAAAGCTTTTGCACAGCAAAGGAAACCATAAACAAGACCAAAAGACAACCCTCAGAATGGGAAAAAATATTTGTAAATGAAGCTACTGACAAAGGATTAATCTCCAAAATTTAGAAGCAGCTCATGCAGCTCAATAACAAAAAAACAAAAAACCCAATCCAAAAATGGGCGGAAGACCTAAATAAACATTTTTCCAAAGAAGATATACAGATTGCCAACAAATACATGAAAGAATGCTCAACATCATTAATCATTAGAGAAATGCAAATCAAAACTACAATGAGATATTGTCTCATACCGGTCAGAATGGCCATCATCAAAAAATCTAGAAAGAATAAATGCTGGAGAGGCTGTGGAGAAAAGCGAACACTCTTGCACTGCTGGTGGCAATGTGAATTGGTACAGCCACTATGGAGAACAGTATGGAGGTTCCTTAAAAAACTACAAATAGAACTACCATATGAGCCAGCAATCCCACTACTGGGCCTATACCCTGAGAAAACCATAATTCAAAAAAAGTCATGTACCAAAATGTTCATTGCAGCTCTATTGACAATAGCCAGCAGATGGAAACAACCTAAGTGTCCATCATCGGATGAATGGATAAAGAAGATGTTGCACATATATTCAATGGAATATTACTCAGCCATAAAAAGAAATGAAATTGAGTTATTTGTAGTGAGGGGGATGGACCTAGAGTCTGTCATACAGAGTGAAGTAAGTCAGAAAGAGAAAGACAAATACTGTATGCTAACACATATATATGGAATCTAAGAAAAAAAAAAAGGTCATGAAGAACCTAGGTGTAAGATGGGAATAAAGACACAGACCCACTAGAGAATGGACTTGAGGATATGGGGAGGGGGAAGGGTAAGCTGTGACAAAGTGAGAGAGTGGCATGGACATATATACACTACCAAACGTAAAATAGATAGCTAGAGGGAAGCAGCCGCATAGCACAGGGAGATCAGCTCAGTGCTTTGTGACCACCTGGATGGGTGGGATAGGGATGGTGGGAGGGAGGGAGATGCAAGTGGGAGGAGATATGGGAACATATGTATATGTATAACTGATTCAATTTGTTATAAAGCAGAAACTAACACCCCACTGTAAAGCAGTTATACTCCAATAATGATATAAAAAAATTAAAAAAATAAAAAAGATGTTGGTAAATTTTCTAGCAAAAAAATAAACAAAAACAAACAAAAAACCCCCACAGTTTCGATTTCCCGTTAATAAGGAAATATTTTGTTATCCTCCTTTTAACATCTATTCATTTAAACAATGCTTTTTTTCCTACTTTTCCCTTAAATATTACAGTCATATCTAGTTTAGATTTTAAAACTTATATCCCACAACTTTTAGTTTCTTGAACTTTGATTGCTGATATCTAGTTTCTACTTTTATATCATGTCCACTTGCATTGGTAATATTTCTGGCATACAAAAAGGTATTGAGAATACTATGACACCTATGTTTTCATACAACATAGGAAAAACTATGGAAGCTGTTTTGTGCACTTGTAAACATCACCCTGTCTCATTTTGTCCTTCTAGAGATAACACTATTCTGTATTTAATAGCATTTATCACTCATGCATGTCTTTATACTTTTAATACCATGAATCAATTCAATCTCTGAAAAAATTGTGATATTTTGCATGCTTTAATGATAAAACTGAGCCATACATCTGCAAATAGTTTTTAATTCCACATTGTGCTTGTGAAATTACATGGTAGTACACATACCTCTACTTTATTTGTTTTCTCCAAGCTCTGGCTTATATTTTTAATTTTTCTAAGATCCCTTTTAATGCACAGAAATTTTAAGTCCAATGTAGTCAAATCTATCAATTGTTTCCTTTATGTCTTATGGGGGGGTTTGCCTTATTTAAACCATTCTTTAATAATGTGAGTTCATAAAGCTTTTCATGATCCATTTATAATTCACCTAGAATTTACATATCTTTTATATAATGTGATATAAGTATACAATTTTATTATTCTTTTGTCCATATGGATAACCATTATCCCAGCATCATTGTCTTTCCCTAGTAATTTACAGTGCAGCAATTTCATGGTTATTTAATTACTATATGTTTCCTATAGTACTTTTATATAATACTATTATTATGTAAAATTATAATATTTGACCAGATTTGCTGTTCTTCAAACTTCCTTGGCTATTCTCTGCCCTCAGTTCATATATATAAAGTTAGATTTCCCTTGCCAAGTTCCATGAAAAAAAAAAAAACCTGATTGGAATTTCACTGAATCTGTGGATAAATTTGGAGAAAACCCTATGTCTTTATGATACTATGTCCTCCCATCCATGAACATGCTACAACTCTAGAATGTCTTTTTAAAAATCTTTTAATTAAGTTTTGTAATTTTCTCTATAAAGATCTTGTGCCTCTTTTTGTTAGGTTTATTCCTAGTTACTTTAAATTCTTTGCTGCTGTCACAAATAATATCTATATCATTTAAGGTCCAAGTAGGAAAGAGCAGCTCATTTGGGTCATTTACAAAGATGTAAGCAGGGTTTAAGGAAACCAGAAATTGTACAGTACTGAGGGGAACCGTTACCCCTCCAAACCCTAAAGGCAAGGGCAAGAGGCAATTTTCCAGAACCCAAAGTAAAAAACTGCTACTTTGATGGGAGCTGGGACCTTTGGTCAAGGGATACAGCCAGCCAGGAACAACCTCACAGGAAGAGAGGTGAGGCAATATAATCCCCGTCCTCTTTCACCCTTCCTTGATCTCCCGCTGCTTAAACTAACGAGAAGCCAAAGAACAAGGGAGCCTCTTATCACTAGTCAATAAGGCATTACCAAGCATGGACAAGAGTAGAGAGTAAATCTGGAGGGACAAATAGACATCCAGCACTGTATCTTTTACAAAATTAATTTTCTGCTTATTGTTGTTATATAAGAATGCAAATTGTTTCTGCATATTGACTTTACATCCACTAGTCTTTCTGAATTCCATTTAAAATTATAATCATTTCTGTTATCTCTTGAGTTTCCATGTTTATAAACCTTTTTTTGCTTTTCTTTCCTCTCCTTATACCATTAAAATGTTTCCCTTCTTTATTGAACTGGCTAGAACCTACAATGAAACAACAAATAGAAGAACAACCTTAACTTGTATGTTTGACATCTCACCTCTAAGTCTGATGTTTGCTGCAGATTTTGTTTGTTTTTTGCTTTATTATTGCAAAACCATTATATGTACATTGTTAGAAAGTAAGAATATAGATAACTAAATATAAGAACAGAACACTATATTTATTTACCCAGAGATTATGACTATTAACACTTTAGTGAACCATGCACATATATACTTACAGATTTTTAACAGAAATTATACTGTATATGCTATAATATAAAAGTTACACATTGGAAACTGCTTTTCACACTGTAGGTGTTTTATTCCCTTGTTTGTGAAGAGTTTTAATCCTGAATGGGAATTCAGTTTTATCAATTGGACCCTTCCCTTATACCATACACAAAAATTAATCCAAACTGAATCAAAGACCTAAACCTAAGAGCTAAAACTGTAAAATTCATAGAAGAAAACAGGGTAAAAAGTTCATGACATTAGATTTGACAGTGTTTTCTTGGACATGACACCAAAAGCCCAGGTAACAGAAGAAAAAATAGATAAATTGGACTACATAAAAATAAAAATCTTCTGTTCATCAAAAGACACAATCAACAGAGTGAAAAGTCAATCCAGCGAATGGGATAAAATATTTACAAATCATATATCTGATTAGGGGTCAATATCCAGAACATATAAAGAACTCATACAATTCAACAACAACAAAAACCCAAACAATTTTGAAAATGGGCAAAGGAGTTGAATAGACACTTCAAGGAGATACAAATGGCCAACAAGCACATGAAAAGATGTTCAGCATTACTAATCATTAGGGAAATGCAAATCAAAACCACAGTGATATCATCTCACACCTAGTAAGATAACTACTATTAAAAAAACAAAACAAGGAAACAATTGTTGGCAAGGATGTGGAGAAATCAGAACTCTTGTGTTGGTGGGAATATAAAATGGTGTAGCTGTCATGGAAAACAGTTTGGTTCTTCCTTTAAAAAAATTAAAATAGAATTACCATACAATCCAGCAATCCTACTTTTAGGCATATACCCAAAATAACTGAAAGCAGGTCTTGAAGAGATATTTGTACACCCAAATTCATAGCAGCATTATTCACAATAGCCAAAAGGTGAAAGCAGCCCAAGTGTCCACAGATGGATAAATGGATAAACAAAATGTGACATATACATTCGAGGGAATATTATTCACCTTTAAAGAGAAATGAAACTCTGACACATGCTACAACCTGGATGAATATTGAAGACATTGTGCTAAGTGAAATAAGCCACTCACAAAAGGACAAATACTGTCTGATTCCACTTGCATGACATACCTAGAATAGTCAAAGTCATAAAGCCAGAAAGTAGAATGGTGGTTGCCAGGGCCTGGGGGAAGAGACAAGAGCAGACAGTTACTGTTTAATGGGCACAGACTTTTCAGTTTTGCAAGAAGAAGAGTTTGGGAGATGGATGGTGGTGATGGTTGCATAACAATGTGAATATACTTATGCCAATGAACTGTACACTGAAAAATGGTTAAAATGGTAAATTTCATGTTATGTTTATTTTACTACCAAAAAAAATGTGCAGGTGAATGAATCACACTCTCCAGATGGTCTGATTCAGGAGGTTATGGGTATAGCCCTGCATTCCCCTCTCACAGTCTTCACAGAAAAGCCAAAACAAATTATTTGAGATTCCCTTAAATGAAAGGAAGTAGGATGGAAGAAGCAATAGAAGAATGCAGTATAAATAAATAAAAAACTAAACCTGATTCCTTTCAATTCTACTGGATGCTAACCTTTCTGGATGCCTTCAGTGAAACCTTGACTTTATATTTTAGAAATTATTCTCACCTGTAGCGGGCAAGATACCAAAGCCTTTACCAACACGGTTATAATTTCAGAGAGAAACGATGGTTTTCATTTTAACTTCCCTTTTCTCTCTATTCCATTTTTCCTTTTTCTGATTATTGCAGCTTGATTTTCTTGTGTTTTGTTTTAAATAAATAAAACTGAACTCCTCAAACTTTCTTAAAGCTTGATGTCTAGAAACAGATCCACAAATTGTATCATTTATTCAGGTTGCATTTATACCTGTAGCTAACTTTCTTCCAATCAGAGAAACTATATTACTGGTAATCATGTTGCCCTTAGGGTCACTGTCTCCCGCTACTGACTACAACAATCTTTTAGCATCCCTTAGCAAATGTGTCAAGTGGATGCTTGTCAGAGATAACAGAAATTTTACCAAAATACTATGGAGATGTGGTCCCAACTCTAAGGAAGCATAGAGATGAGTTCATTCAGACACATGAAAGTAAAGTATAAAAATAATACACATTTTCAATAGAATTTTCAAAGACATTTGCCTGTTAACCGTTTTTATCCTCCTCCTTTTACCTCCATTCAGAACACCCACTTACTATCTAACTGGTTCATAGTGGCCCTTCAATAAATATTTGTTGAGTGAATAAAGATGGAGTAAATTCAACTAGAAAAGACAACATGATATGGAAGAAACGCTTCTCTTAAACATAAAAATCAACAGGCACTCTAACATAGAAGTTAAAAATTTCCAAATAAAATACCTAGATTAAGGAATACGTGTGCTAGAAACGTTTTAGGTTTTACAGAGACCTGTTTTTCCTACCCAGTTAATAATACCTTAGTGGAGCAGAGCCTAAGTTGGCTACCAGATCAAAATTTAAAATTCTGTTCTTAAGTTTTATGCTTTCTTGTGAGAAAAGTAGGTTGTTAAGTTTGGTGAGTCTACATCTTGTTCTGCTCAGCTAGGGAAAGCTTTTCAGTGTAGGAAAATACAATTCCTTGACTGACTTATATCTTTTGTGATGGAGAGAAATGGCTATTCCTGGACTTGCAATGACAGCAATGGCCACTCCTAACTTAACATTTAATATTACCTTTGCTACCAATAAATTATCTAATCCAGCTCCCACAGTTAGATCTAACTTTAAAGAGGGAATCTATCTCATTGGTTTCAACTCTGCATGGAAACTTCTTTGTTGCTGTTTTATTTACTTAATTGTATATATTAAAAGAATTAGCAGTTCAACCAAATCTATCTGCCCCTTTCTTTGTCCCAGAAATTGTCCAAGTGACTCTCAACCTAATCTTATACCTGTGGACTCATTCTGAGCAAACAATAATACCTAATATTTACTGGTTTTACTATGCACCATCAGCACTTCACATGCATTGTCTAATTATTTTAACAACTCTAGGAGTGGGAACTCTGGTCATTGTAAATTTAGAGAGGAAGAAACTAAGGATCAGAGCAGATAGTTTAGGATGCCTAACATAATACAACTACTAAGTTATGAAGCCAGTATTTCAGAGTCACATGCCAAGCCACTGGACTATATTGCCATCCAAACAAAAACACTGAGTAGAGCCTCCCTAGCAATAAACCAAAGCTGCAAGGAAAAAAGGGAACTTCCCTCATCATCCTCAGTTGCTGGGAGTAGTACAGGGAGAGAGATATAGGCCCATGATGCACCTGATACCAACTCCTAGTCCCAACCACAATATTAGAATTCCAGACAAGTAGACCATCTCAAATAAGAATCTATTATTTGCTTAATGCTCGCTGGGACATGTGCTGAACTTACTAAGTATAACTTCTTTGCTCTTTCATGTCCATGTTTTTGCAGAGATGAACAAGGTATAATTTAGTCTTATTTCAGAGACCAAATTTGCCAGATTGAAAAACCATAGCAGAAAGAAGGTCCTTTTGTCTTTGTCCGTGTGCTAGGCCTGAGCAATAAAGCCAACAATCATGGGTCCTTATTGCCTCAATTACATGATAAGAATCATCTTTTTTTCCTTTATGTGGGTCGTCTCAGTTTTAGTTCCCAACTCTGAGCCGCAGAACACATTAATTCTCAATTATGCTTACTCAGGGCCCCAGTTGGCAGTCCTTAAACAGACAAAACTATAACGGGAAGCCTGGGTAATTAGTTCCTCCAACATCATCTAGGCTGAGGGTTTTATTTATTTATTTTAAAGAAAATTCTGGGACATGGATTTAAATGAGTCTGCAGGATTAATGAGAGTCGAATCTTACTTTTCTAATCATCCGAACTGGCCACTGCAGATGGCCAAGAAACAATCTGAGAACCCTCGTACATCCTGTGAGTGCTTCAAAAAAGGTTAAATAAGAATGACAACAACATCAAAAAACAAAGTTCTCGTCTGCATATGAATATAGCACATGTTATGGACAGAAAAGTGAAAGTATTTCAGAAGCACAGCATGAACAAGAAAAAATTCCCCGGTAGTAAAGCCAACTCAGTGGAGGGAGATTCTTAGTACATAATTAATCAAACTGCCTCACAATAGATACCCAGAATAATGTCAGCAACCAAAAAGCGACATTAACATGAAAACACTAGGTGTAATGGATGCTGTATCGTGTTGCCCAGATCTGTATTCTGGTCTAAGGACTTATTTTCCTAGATGTTAGGAGTGCTGTCACTAGATAACCCTCAGCTGTCAGTCCTCTCCAGAAATTGCCCTTGGCCACACAGCCCCCTCTCTCACAGGGGATCAGCTTGCATCCAATGTCTGTCTGATGTAGGAGTTTGAAACCCTAGCTTCCTCACTGCAAGGGGAGTCAACTCTAAAAGGCCATCCCAGCTCTTCTGAAGAGCTCTCCAGGGGCTGAGCTGAGGCCTTTGTAGAAGCTGCACTGATCTCAGCTTTTCCCTCTGTCCAGTCCTGCCTCCTTCCCTTCCACAAATGTTGATCCCAAGAGTGCTCCCTGCTACACGTGCTGCATGCTAATCTCCATCTCTGAGTCTACCTCTCAGGGAACCCAAATTTGAATACCAGGGAAATTAAATTCTTTGTTTCTAACGTGTTACTAAAATATAAGTATTACCTTATAATAAGGAAATGTTTTCAACTAGCATTTAAGAATACTATAACATATTGTTTAGGCATTTAAAAATCACTATTTTCTTAAGGATATAGGTTGGGCTGGTTGATTTACTGTGATAGAAAAACAATCAGGAGGGTAGACTACCAAACTGTCAAGCCCCCATATGCAGGAAATTATACTGGGGATTGCGGAGTGGAACAGGAAGTACACAGGAGAGGGAGAGATTAGGAGGTTGCTAGTCCCACTGGAATCCACACAGAAAGTCTTTTGTTAAGGCCTATAGCAATCCAGCTTTCTATAGGACTGATTCCCTCCAGTGACTCTGCCAAAGGCATTATAGCATGGTGAAGAAAATTTTCTATGGCCATCAGCTGCCTTCCCTCTGCTTTTAGTCCCTTCTGTTCTTGGTCTGATCTCTCAGAAAATCCTTTTTCCCGAATCTTTTATTAGCCAATAGACACATGCTGAAGGCATTTGAATTTTGGTAGAGAATTCAAGAGGTGAAGACCTTCCAACATAGAGGCATGAATCTGAATTGCCAATGGGAGAGTTTCAGACACCATGACTAGAGGAAGGAAGGAAGTTTAGGGTAGACAGCCTGCCTACCGGCTAAGGCAGAGACTCTCCTAAAACACCTTTGATAGAGTCTTTAATTAATTATGCTGCTTCACTATCAGTGCTTCACTATCAGACTGCTTCACAGTCTGCTTCACTATCAGTTTGAATTCCAAGTCTGGATTTAACAATTCATTCAACAGATAATTACTGAGAAACTACTGGTAATAAACAAAACAGACAAGTCCCCTGTCTCCTCCTGGGGTGGGGGGAAGGGGAGACAGAAATAAACAAATACCATGATTTCAGATAATAAGAGCTAAGAAGAGAATGAAGCAAGGTTAAAATAGAGGACCACTGGGAGGAGGGATAGTGACCATTTTAGCTGTGAGAGGCTAGGTCAGCAAAGACTTTTAAAGAGATAGCATGTGAGCAAAGATCTGAACACTGTAAGCATCAAGCCACATTAAGATTTAGGCAAAGAGCTTGCGAGGCAAAGGCTATCACAAACGGCAAAAAGGAGGTACAGCAGGAACAGAGTGAATGAAGGGGAGAGTGAGGGAGAGGTTGGACAGTAGGAAAGGTCAGATCACAAAGAACCTAGAAGGCCAGACTAGAGAGTTTGAATTTTGTTCTATATATAATAGGAAGCCACTGGGCAGATTTTTGTTTGGTTGGTTTTTTTTTTTTTTTTT
>RJWK010061861.1:0-12957 GCA_004363435.1 Platanista minor
TTTTTTTTTTTTTTTTTTTTTTTTTTGCGGTACGTGGGCCTCTCACTGTTGTGGCCTCTCCCGTTGCGGAGCACAGGCTCTGGATGCACAGGCTCAGCAGCCATGGCTCACGGACCTAGCTGCTCCATGGCATGTGGGACCTTCCCGGACTGGGGCACGAACCCATGTCCCCTGCATCAGCAGGTAGATGCTCAACCACTGTGCCACCAGGGAAGCCCTATCTTTTTTTTTTTTTATCCTATTGTAAATGGGTTTTTATTCTTAGTTTCTTACTTGGATTGGATATTGTCAATGTATAGGAATGCAACTGATTTCTGAGTGTTAATGATGTATCCTGCAACTTTGCTGAATTCACTTATTAGTTTTAAGATAGATTTTATGGAATATTTAGGGTTTTCTATGTATATGATCATGTTGTCTGTGAACAGAGATGATTTTAATTCTTCATTTCTAACTTGTTTGCCTTTAATTTCTTTTTCTTGTCTGAATACTCTGGTTAGAAATTCTAGTACGATGTTGAATAGTAGTGGCAAGGGTGGGCATCCTTGCCTTGTCCCTAATCTTAAAGGAAAAACTTTCAGTCTTTTCCCATTAAGTATAATGTATGATGTGGGTTTTATATACATGGCTTTTATTATGCTGAAGTAGTTTTCTTTCCTTTTATTTTTAATTTTTATTTCTAGTTTATTGTTTTTATCATGAGAAGGTGTTGAATTTTGTAAATTGTTTTTTCTGCAACTATTTAGATGATCATGTGGTTTTAGTCCTTCATTTTGTTAACGTTGCATGACATTGATTGATTTTTATATCTTGAACCATCCTTGTATTCCTGGTATAAATCCTATCTGGTCATGATATATGATTCTTTTAATTTGTGTATGATTCTTTAAATTTGGCAGGTTGGCAGAATTTTGTATAGGATTTTTGTGTTAATATTCATCAAGTATTCATCATGGATATTGGTCTTCAGTTTTTGTGTTTTTTTCTTGCTGTGTCTTTTTCTGATTTTGGTATAGGGTAATGCTGGCCTTATAGAATGAGCCAGGGAATATACCCTCCACTTTAAGTCTTTGAAAGTTTGAGAAGAATTGACATTAATTCTTCTAAATATGTGGTAGAATTATTCAGTGAAACTATCTAGTCCTTGATTTTTTTTTGCTGGGAGGTTTTTAATTACTGCTTCAGTCTCCTTGCTAGTTAGAGGTCTGTTCAGATGTTTTATTTCATCATGATTCAGCTTTGGTAGGTTGTATGTTTCTAGGAATTTATCGATTTCTTCTAGGGTATTTAATTTTTTTGTGTGTATGATTGTTCATAGTCATCTCCAATAATTCTTTTTTATTTCTGTGTCATCAGTTGTAATATTTTCACTTTTATTTCTAATTGTAGACATTTTGAGTCTTCTCTCTTATTTAGTCTAGCTAAGGGTTTGTTAATGTTGATCTTTACAAAATATCAAATCTTGTCTTCATTGATTTGTTCTATTATTTTTCTATTCTCTATTTTATTACTCTCATTTCTCATCTGATTATATTCTTTCTTCTGTGGACTTTGGTTTTGTTTGTTCTTTTTCTAGTTCCTTGAGGCATAATGTTAGGTAATTAATCTGAGATCTTTCTTCTTTCCTTAACATAAGTATTAACCATTATGAACTTCCCTCTGCTTTTGCTGCATCCAAATGTTTTGTTTTAATTTTAATTCATTTTCAGGTATTTTCTAAATTCCCTTGTAATTTTTCTTTTATCCAGTGGCTGTTTAAGGGTGTATTGTTTAATTTCCATATATTTGTGGATTTGCTTGTTTTTCCTTTGCTAGTGATATCCAGTTTATTTCCATTGCGATCAGAGAAGATATTTTGTACAATTTTAAGCCTCTTAAATTTGCTAAGACATGTTTTGTGGCCTATAATGTGGTCTGTGTTCAGGAATATTTCATGTGTGCTTGAGAAGAATATGTATTCTGTTACTGTTGGGTAGAGTGTGGTGTATGTGTCAGTTACTTTCAGTTGGTCTATAATGTTGTTCAAGTCCTGTATTTCCTTGTTGATGTTCTTGATTTATATCCATAAATGAAAGTAGGATATTGATGTCGCCTACTATTGTTGTATTGCTCTTTCTTCCTTCTCTTCTGTCAATGTTTGTTCCATTTATTTAGGTGCTCTAATGTTAGGTACATACATATTAATAATTTTTATATCTTCCTGGAGAATTGACTCTTTTATCATCCTTATGACAGTAATTTTGAATTCTTTGTCTGAATTCTTTGCTTTAATTCATGTATCTCTGTTTCTTAACGTTCAGTTTCTGGAGATTTATATGTTGCTTTAGATGTGTTATGCTTGCCTGCTTTTGCTTGCTTGTTTCTGAATTTCTTGCTTTGTTGTTTTTGTCAAGAATTCAGCATCCAAAGAATCAGTCAACTCACCCAGACTTTGCAGTCTGGTTTCATACAGAGAGAACTTTCTCTATACAGAGTAGCTAGAGATTCTGGAGACCACTCAAGGCTTTTCTGGGTATTTACCCTCTCTAGGTTTCTGTGTGTTTATCTCCTGTTTGAAAAGGTTTGTCACTTTTTACTCAGGCCTCCCCGCCACACTTCCCCTGTCTATCTACAGTATTGTGGCTTCTGTGGTGCTGTAATAAATCACAGTCCTGGTGCTCCACATTTTGTCTGTCTGAGGTACTATAGACTTTGGTGTGTGGTTGATGTCTTTGTTCTTAGAGATACCCTAACTGCCCCCACCCCTCCTGCAATATTTGAATGAAGGCAGAACAGACTCTAGTCACTTGGGAAGCCCCCCTAAAAGGCAGGTGGACATACATTTTACTCCTTTCCCTCCCCAGGGAGAAGATAGGAGTTAAAGATTTCCTCCCAAATGCACTTCATGGCACTGTGCCAGTGGAGAGGGGCTTTGAACCAGAGAGAGTGGAGAGTATCAGGAATTTGCACTCACCTGGGGTGCAGGAACTAGTTTCTGGATTTCTCACAGAGGTATTTGGCTGGTTTGTTGTTACTAAATTCATGTCTCCATGGAGGAAGGTGGGTCTTGGGCTACCTATTCCATCATCTTGCTGATGTCATTCCTGTTGAAGTCCTACAGTTTGATAAGTTTGGACATATATACACTTGTAAAACAATTATGACCATCAAAATATGAATATGTATATTACTCTCAAAAGTCTCCACGTGCCCCCTGGAAATTCCTCCCACCAGACTCTCCTCTACCCCATCCTCATCTCCATCTAACTATTGGTCTGTGTTTGTCACAAGACATTATTTTGCATTTTCTATAATTTTATACTAATAGAATCATAAACTGAATACCCTCTTTTGTCTGGCTTCTTTCACTCAACATACTTATTTTGAGATTCATCATGTTGTTTAGATTCATCCATACACATTCATGCTCATCAAACATTCTTTTTATTGCTTAGTTGTATTCCAATATATGGATATACCACATCTTGTTTATCCGTTGACCTGTTAATGAATGAATGTTTGGTTTGTTCCCAGTTTTTGATTAATACAAATAATGCTGCATTGAACATTTGTGCATAAATGTTTGTATGGATATATGCTTTCAGTTCTCTTAGGTAATTACCTAGGAGTTGTAGAGTTGAATCATATAGTAGCTTATGTTTAAATTTTTAAGCAACTATCAAACTATTTTTCTGAAGTGGTTCCATTTTACATTCCCACCAGTAGTGTATGGAAGTTATAGTCATTTCACATTTTTGCCTGCACTTGATATAGTCAGTCTGTCATTTTACAATTCTAATAGATGTTTAATAAATCAAATTGTAGTTTAATCTACATATTCCCATTGATTAGTGATGGCATCTTTTCACATGCCTATTTTCCAACCATTTGTGTTCTTTGAAGTTCTTTCAAAACTTTTGCCCATTTTTAATTTGCACAATTTTATTCTGTTCTCTTTTTATGTTTGTGTTTTTTTTTTTTTTTTTTTTTTTTTTTTTTTTTTTTTTTTTTTTTTTTTTTTTTTTTTTTTTTTTTTTTTTTTTTTTTTTTTTTTTTTTTTTTTTTTTTTTTTTTTTTTTTTTTTTTTTCGGTACGCTGGCCTCTCACTGTTGTGGCCTCTCCCGTTGTGGAGCACAGGCTCCGGACGCGCAGGCTCAGCAGCCATGGCCCATGGGCCCAGCCGCTCCGCGGCATGTGGGATCTTCCCGGACCGGGGCACGAACCCGTGTCCCCTGCATCGGCAGGCGGACTCTCAACCACTGCGCCACCAGGGAAGCCCTATGTTTGTGTTTTAAGACTTATTTATACAGCACTGACACCTTTTATCAGTTATATGTTTTGCAAGTATTTTCATCCAGTTTATGGCTTGCCTTTTCATTCTCTGAACAATATCTTTTGAAGATTGGAAATTTTTAATTTTAATGAAGTCTAACATCAATTTTTCTTTTATATATCATGGTTTTGGTTTCATTTCCAAAAATTCTTTGTGTAACCCAGGTCACAGAGATATTCTTCCATATTTTCTCAGAGTTTTTTATTTTTAGGTTTTATGTATAGGTGCTTCATCCATTTTAGTTAATTTTGTATACATAGACATTCACTTATTATTTGTTTTTATTTTTCAATTACCTCTTCAACCAATTATGCTGCCAATTTATTTTAATATGGAGTTCATAGTTTAGAGCACTAATATCAGTTGGATTAAGAGTTTAGCAATACAACAATTATGTTTAATTTAACATCACTAAGAATCTAAGCACCTGATCTTTTTTAGTATTTTAGTATTACCAACTAGACTGTTTGTATATTACCAAAATAGTCATTACTTGACTGCTAATTTTTCTGTTTTTTGTCTGACAGAATTATTTCCAGATTAAAAATAAATAAATAGTTGTAATTAAACAACAAAACTATGTTCTGCTTTCACTAGCTTCCTAAACCTATAGTAGAAATAATTATAATCCTATGAATTATAACTTAGAAACAGGTAGACTACTGTAGATTATAATGGAAAGTTTGGTAGGGGACAGTGTACTAAAATGAAAATATAGAGATCTGATATGCAGATTGAGCATTTATTTTCTGTGTTTTCTAGGACAAAGCATTTTATTCTTTTAAATTTCCTTCTTCATGAATGCAGAAAATTATGAGGTAATATTGTGCACTAGAATACTGAAATTCTAGTTCTTATCAAAATAGACAATTACTCAAGAGTGCTTATGTCTTGAATTACTTTTGATCACATATTCTTGATTATGTCATATATTTTTCTTAAACTACCACTATATCAGTGTTATCTGTGTGGACCTTTTTGTGTTTTCTTTTCCTGTTTGTCAATCACATAAGATTTTAGAAGGCTGTATGTCTGTATAGTGGTAAAGAGATTAGGAAGTATAATGGGAGCGAAATATGATGCCATTTGGAACAAATGCTACTGGGAAATTTCCCTAAAGATGAAAGAGCATTTTTCCAAAGAAGGGAAAATCAACTTAGTATATTTCATGTTAAGTATCAATAATTATATATTTTGACTATTAGAATAAACACATTTAAGACAAGTATATACTCTGGGATAGCATGAAACTAGACAATATTTTCAAGGAAGAGTTAAGACCCAGAAACATATTTTACAAATGCTTCAAGAAGATCAGATAGTATTCTGCCTATTTGAGACTGAAGAATTGTTTCAGAAATGTAGTTATGGTTTTCTTTCTCCTAACTGAGTTTGCTGGAATTTGGGGGAGGAGGAATAGAAGCTGGACAGATGCCCTATAATAGAAAAATTAAATCTACCAGTCATATTTATAGAGTGTTGGTGTGTGGTCTTCTACAAATATATTATTCAGACATGAAAATGACCTTGTTAGAATGGTTCTGGTTCTTTCACAAGGTGGACTAAGTGCCGTCTGTCTACCCTATGTCTCCTACTGAATGCAACTACAAACTTGGCAAAATTCAGGAGTAGTTATATGAGAACTCTGAGAAGTCAGTATCTGAAGGAGTCCTGGGGAAGAAGACAAAAATTTGACGCATTGCCAAACCTGCAGAGAATCTCCCAAGTACCTCTGCCCCCTAACCCATATCGTCAGGCCTAGACTCAGTGGCAGGCATCCAGATACCTGGATGTATACCCCAGGTGAGAACAAAAAGAGCTTCAAGAAAACCCTCACTTTGTGGTCTCAGAATCAGAAAAGAGGACTTCTAAGGGTCAGCCAGCGAGAGTGGGAGAAATCCCCTGAGTTTTTTTTTTTTTTTTCTTTCCTCCTTTTCTCCAGCTTTAGCTCTCTGACAGTGTCATACTAGAACAAGTAGCAATGGTAATGGTGACAGCAGTGACAACTGGGCAAGTGCTCAAAATTCTGAGGGAGAGGAATTCTATCCCCTCACCAGTACCAAGAACACGGGTAAATCTTCATTGTTTATTTTCTCTCTCTGTCTTCCTACCACTGGGCTCTGGTAGCAGACACAGTCATAGGAGGTGTGTGGTAGAATATAGAAACTAAAGCCCCAGCTTTCTAGATAGAAAACCATATAAAGGAGCCTCCAAGGAGCTGGATAATCTTAGAGAGACTGCAAAGAGAAAGGAGCTCAAGAGTGCAATGCCATTAAGTGATGTATAAAATTCTAGGCTCACCTCTGAGCTGCCTATGTGTAAATTTAACACAGTAACATATTTTGGAATGAATAATAGACTAAACTAGGAGTCGGCAAATTTTTTTATAAATGGTCAACTGACCATTTGGGCTTTGTGGGCCGTAGGTTGTGTGTTGCAACTAGTCACCTCTGCCATTATAGCAGAGAGGAGCCATAGACAATAAGTAAATAAATGGGCATGGCTTGTACCAACAAAAATTTATTTAAATAAAAACACAGTGAGTTGGATTGGAACCATTGGCCATTGTTTGCCAAACTCTGAGTTAAATGACTGCCTAGGTCCAGTTTAATGTGTCAGTACATCAGTCTACTGTAACTGCAGAAAAATATACCACCTCACTCTTTATCATGCCTCTACATTTCTAAATAAAATTTAACTTACATCAAATTGCATACTCAAAATATTATTGAATGAACCAATCAACCATCCCATCACTTGAGTAATAATAATAAATCCATTTGTTCTACATTCCTAGAGTTCCTCTTGTCATATAGGTTGTCAAAGATTTAGTACTTCTTGAGTTCTTTTCAAAACACCTTGCTGAATCATTATGTATTCTTGCCAGCCAATGTAGAGACAGTGAGGTCATTCAGTTTTCTAGGGTAAAGATCATCCATGAAGAAGTGAAAGTCTGTCACTCTCTACTGGAGTTTCTTAGAGTATACAAAGAGAATAAGTATTTTTCTAACGGAAAAAATAAATAATGAGAATGATACCATTTCACAGTTGCTGATAACAAGCCTCCAGAGAGTCTCATACAGGTATCAGGTTTTGTCCTCTTTGTTTTAATTTTATTTTTGTAGACAAAATCTCACTTGTTTACTCAAGAGAATAGAGACCAAGGTAAACCATTGATTCAGGATTAAAAGCCAATTTTCACTTTATGATCTGTGCCTTGGGAGGTTACTGTTTCCCTTTAGGATATAGTGAGTACCAGTACCCAGTCTTTGAAGTTGTATGGAGGCAAAAATACCTTTAATACTCTAAAGACATGGTTCTTTATGTAATTAAATATTACTAGGAGTATCTAACTTACTGTTTAAATTTTAAAGGTCATCTCAGTGAGAAACAAGGTAACTAAGGAATAAACTCTGTTTTTTTAATAGGATGTCTTAATTTACAATAGAAAAACTCCCAAATGTGTCTGCTAATGATGCTTTAGGGAAAATACTGCTAGTAATTTAAACTTGCAAGTACGTGGACTTATTAAATGCTGAAAATTAAGAGGAATGTGGACAAGTAATGGTGTTATGTTAACAACAACCCTAAATGTCAAATATTTAGCTATGAAATATTTGTATGATCAGTGATCTAATATGCATTTTAATTATTTTTCACATTGTGAGTCTTTATAACCAAATTTGCTGTCTTTATAACCAAAAGTACTCATGTTCTGTACCAAGAATAACCAGAGGAATGGACCTCTATAGATTATGAAATAGCAATGTCTCTCCTAAGATTCTCACAGAATCACCTAGGAGAAGTAGTAGTTACGAGAAGACTAACTTATTTTATAGGATTAGTCTGCATTGCCCAGAAAGAAGAACTATGCTTGCAACTTAGAGTAATTCCCTTGAGGAAATTGTATAGTCAATCTGCTGGCTAGAGGGTCTGCAACAAAAGCCTGTAGAAAACAAGATTAAAAGAAGCTTTCATCCATGAGAGGTGTAGTGAGAAGTTTGCTGCTTCCCTTGATTGTCAAAAGGTCAGTCACACACTAGGTAAACAATGAAAGTTAATATAATTGGTTATTGCTGGTACCAAAGTGCCACAGTGTTGTAGAGCAGGATAGCTCTCTATGTGAGAAGAATATCCTGGAGCTTTAAAGGTTGTTCAGGTTTTCTGAAAGCCAGAAGCCTCTTTCCCTAATAACTTTGGCATGCTGCAGCACCTGTAAATACATGAAGTTAAACAGAATGGACTTAGTAATTTGAATCAAGCTAAACTTATAATTTATTTGCAGGAAAAAGATAAACCACCCATTTATAATTTTAATATTACTCTACATTTTTATAGGGACAAAAATTTAATACTATGTAGGAGATATTTTGATTGTCTATTCATTTTATTCTCCCCCTGCCTCACTCCGCTCATACTGGCAGAGCCTGTATGTTGTGTAGATGTTTATCCTCCATCTGCCATGATTTCCTCTATGCCCAGCCCCAGATTAGTCTAGAGATAGACTAGACTGTAAACTGTAATCACCTGGATACTTTTAAAAATTGATAATGCCTAGGCCCTAGCACGTGAGATTCTAATTTAATTATTTTGAGCTGGATCACATGAATTTGTAACTGAGAAAATTCCCATGTCATTCTAACCTGCAGACATGATTGATAATCAATGGAATAGACAGAGTTATCTTGGAAATGTTATTTCTTTGCCCGCAATTGCCTTCAATAAGGGTATATGACTAACTTCTAGCTAAGGAGATATGAGAAGAAATCCTGAGAAAGAGACTCCTGAAAAGGCTTTCTCACTTTTATAAAAAGGAAATTGCAGGAGAAAAAGGGACTCCTGAGAAAGGCTTTTCTTACTTTTTTTAAAAAGAAGTTGCACGAATAAAGAGTTCATTTGGAACTCCTAGACATTGTTGTCTGGGTAGTAATGTAGTGAGAAATAAGTGAGCACGTATAAGAGACCATATCAAAAAGCCAAATATGATGACATGGAGAAATGGAGGGAGTTTGGGTTCTTGAAAGTATTGTTAAGTCATGAAATGAAGAAACTCTAGCACTATTATATTTTAGATTTCTTATGGGAGGTGCAGTCATTTCGGCAAAATGAGGCATGAAACAAAAAATAAATTGAGATCATTAACTATACAGACCTGGGTTTGAATCCTTAGCCTTTAAGAAGCTGTGTAACTCTGAATGATTTACTTTATCTTCAGTTTTTTCACCCATGAAACCATTTTACCACCTACTGTAATGTGGTTAAAGTGTGTAGCACAGTGCTGAAATATTGCACATGTTCAGTAAATACTGGTTTATTATTTAAATGAAATAAAAGGTAAAACTAATATCAAAAGAATACATGCCAAAAAGCCATCCTAAATGACAAAATTGTCATTCCAGAAACTTGGAGAAGAAAGCAAACATTTCACGCTGTCAGGATCATTGAAGCCTCTTTGGAAGAGATGGGAATTGAGTTGAGCCTTGAAAAAAATATTCTAGTGTATTAGTTTAGTTTTATGGGTGGATAATTCCGGTGCTCAGAGTTGTTAAATTCCTTTTCCTTATTTCCAAGACTGTATGAAAGTAGTAGAGCTTGGATTTCAATCAACACTGTGAGATCCAAAAGTACTTGCTCTTTTCACTACTGCATTGTAATCCTTCCTAAACCAGCCACTAGAATGAAGTATTCTGGAAGATGAGTGGATGAAAATAGAACTAAAGAGAGATGTTGGGACCACTTACAGATGATTTCTTGAAGAATTCAGACTGTGGGCTGGGCTTGCTACAGAGAGATTTGAAGTAGTCTCTGAAGGACAGACCAAATTTAAATATGAAGGGTGAATATTGAAGGAACATGTGGCCTCAGGAATGTATATTTTAAATTTTAAATGAAGCAGAAGGTATACTTAGTAAAAGGGCGACAATGAGTTGGAAATGTAGTCTGAGCCAGAATTCTACAAAACTTGAACGCCAAAGAGGTTAGTATTTTAGTTAATACATTATATGGAATTTTGAAAACCTTTGGAATAGGAGAATGGCAAGAAGAAAGTAGTACTCTGGAAGATTTATTTAAAATGTTGCAGCACAATTCAGAAACAAAAATAAAACTTGAGATAGTTTGATCAATTAAGACTTTAACAATGGTTAAAGTATAAATATAAGAGCTTGAAACAGGGATCCTAAGAAAAGAAGAGGAATATAGGGGACATTAACTAGAAAGAGTCCATGGAATTTTGTAATTGATGGGCTATGGATTGGAGCTCAGGGGGAACCAACAAAGAAAAACTACAAATGTGTGATACTAAATGATATAAATAAGTGAACAGAGAATTATTAATGGTGTCATTGAAAGAAATATTTCAAGATGAGAACACAGTTACTTAGCTTAATATATTTGAATTTTATAATGATAATAGAAAATAATTAAAAAACTGTTTTGTTTATTCAACAAATATTTTCTGAGTTTTAGCAACATGCAGAAGCACTATTCTAATTGCTGGATTTATGCTGGTGAATGAGATAGATTTTGTTGTTGTTCTTTTATTCCTGCCTCTATTACCACTTCAATATGTTTGGGAGCAAAGATACACAGTAAAATGGTATTTATTAGTAAAATGAAATGCTACTAAGGTGATAAGCAGGATGATATGATAATTACTAGAGCCTATGAGGGTTATTTTAGTTAGGGCAATCAGGAAAAATCTTTTCAAGGAGATGACTCATGAACTGAATCCTGTGGATGAGAAGAATACATCCATTCAAATAGCCTGTGGAAGAGCTGTCTAGTCAAAAATAGTTGCAGGCATGAAGCCCCAAATCTGGATACAAGGACAATGTAGATGGGGCATGATCATCAGTGGGGAGAGAGGTTCAAGTTGTATAAAACCATGGAGATCAGCTAAAGAGTCTGGATGTTAAGTTCAGGGTAGCCAGTGAAGAGATAGAAGTACAGTAAGCCCCCTACATACTAACGAGTTCCATTCCAAGAGCACGTTCATAAGTCCAGTTTGTTCGTACCTAGGTACCCAACTAACACAATTGGCTATATGATACTGTACTGTAATAGTTTTATAGTACTTTTCACACAAATAACAAGTACCTAAAAAGCAAACACAAAAAATAAAACATTTTAAATCTGACAGTACAGTACCTTGAAAAGTACAGTAGTACAGTACAATAGCTGGCATACAGGGGCTGGCACACACGTTTGCATCTTTGAAAGTTCGCAACTTGAAGGTTCTTTTGTAGGGGACTTACTGTAGTGGAATGTTATAACCTTACCACAGATTATGCTCTCTTCTGTGTAGAGAGAGAGTGGAAGTAGGAAGTCTGGTATGGAGGATACTCTGTTTAGAATAGAAAAGTGATGATGATGACTTAGATTGGTGGTTAACAGCTGAGACAGAAAAAAACAAAAGGATTTGAAACCTACTTTAAGGGTAGAAATGATAGGACAAACTAATCGTATCAGCTGTGGGAGATGAGAGAATTTGATAAGTTAAAGATGTCTACTTTTTTAATGTATGTTTCTTTGCTTGAACAATTGGATACTGATACCATTTACTGAGATAAGGACGATTTGGGAGGAATAACTCTACGTATTATACGTATGTGTGCATATGTATGAAATAGGATAAGCCAATCATTTTCAGCATTATTCAATAGAAAAAGAATTGTTGACTGTATGAAATAATCTAAAAATTTGTAGAATCATATATATGTCAGTTATATGCAGACATTAATGTAAGTCACTTTGTTCAAATATTAATGCAAGTTTTGGTTTCTGAGTATTGTGGTAATTATTGACTTGCTTTTATAATTTAGGGTGAGACAAGTAAAATAGAAAGGGAATTTAAACTAAAACTTAGAGTTATTCTGTGGGAGTCACTCACTTCCAGTTCTAAAGAGAAGCCTGGAGTAGCAGAGTGTGTGTCACACCAGGTGTCCATTAGCTCTCACAGCACTTTCTAATTCACAAAAAGGAGCAAAACCAGGAAATGTCATTCCACAAAATCTGGATGCAAAACTGATTTTTCTGAAATTCATCATCTGTTTGCTCTAACAAATTTTCCAGAAATTAAAACCACTTACTTTACACCACCAAGAATTAAACTGTTCTATTAGAGTTCATTGTTGACATAACTATAAACTAAATTTTAGAAATAAAATTATATATTTTTTTCCTTTTGCTGTATTTTGGGTGGGGAGGCATTAACCTAAAGTATCACAGGTTATCAAAACAAGATATACATTTTCAGATGTGTGTGTTTGAAAAGTTAGTAGTTTTACACAAGCAGCATGATACATCTTTTCCTGGTAACAACATTTATTTTCCTCTTTTACTTCACACGTGGAAAACTAGAGTTACTTTACATCAAATGATACTCAGCAGTTTTTCGGTATTGTCATGTATGTGCCAAATGTACATCAGGGACTAGTTTTGTTAGAGACAAATACTCTGTAATTGCTTACATCTCTCCTGAAGGGAAAGAATTATGGTCACACAGTGAAAACACTTATTTCTAAATCATGTTTTAATGGATTACTATAAAAACAAATCAACTAATAAAATTTTGCCCCAATATATAATATCCTATCCTACATTTTTTTCAATCCAAAAGTCCATTCAATTTTGAATGGCTCAAA
>RJWK010061862.1:0-12956 GCA_004363435.1 Platanista minor
CGCTGGCCTCTCACTGTTGTGGCCTCTCCCGTTGCGGAGCACAGGCTCCGGACGCGCAGGCTCAGCGGCCATGGCTCACGGGCCCAGCCGCTCCGCGGCATGCGGGATCTTCCCGGACCGGGGCACGAACCCGTGTCCCCTGTATCGGCAGGCGGACTCTAAACCACTGCGCCACCAGGGAAGCCCCAGGATCTTACTTTTTAAATATCTCACCTGGAGTAGTTCCTGGTTCTGATGCTACAACTAAGTCCAATGTGTATAAACTGGAAAGTATCCAGGCAAGAGTGAATAGAATGGCTATGGGTCTGAAAACCATAAGGAATAAGAGGGGAAATGGGTTGCTCAGCTGGTGGAGAATTTTTTTTTTTAAGGAAAAAAAAATCTATTTTCATATAAATTCAGGGCTGTCCCATAGATACAAGAATGAATTACATCTCTGATGAGATAGAAAAGGAAATGGGGTGGAAGAGAGATCAATTATAGCTCAATGGGAGAAAAAACTTTCTAACAGCTGAAAAGCCAGCAGTGGAACAGCTGCCTCTGGGGAAGTGACTCCCTCATAGGCTGGGAGCTGTCCGGATGGCAGAGGGTGGGTCCTGGGTAGGAGGTTGGACTGGATGACCTCCCTTCTGACCCTATGAGTCTTTGGGGAGTCAGGGAAGACCCTCCAGGGGCTTGTCAAGGACCGCAGTAGAGGACACAGCACTGTGGTGGTCTGTGTCTTAATGAGTCCGATGATTTATGCTCTCAGGGAGGGAAATTTCCATGCCTCAGGATAACAAAGCTGAGGTTGTTGCTGGGCTAAGGCCTGGAGCTCTGTGCCAGCATCGCAAGGAAAGAAAGCGGGGAGTGTGGCTCAGCTTAGAGCTGAGCCCTGAAAATGGATGGTCCAAGGTGGGAGGGAGCCAGGAAAATTCGATGGCGGGACTTCATTTGATGTGACTGCTGCAGTGCTGGACTTGGTAGGGGCAGTCAGCCAGTTGCCTGCATCTTCTGAGACAAGCCTGGCAATCTGGGATTTCCAGGGTCAAGGGCAAGGGACAGAGAGGAGGAAGAGGCCTGGATCTTTTCTCTGACTAAATCTACACGGAATTAGACTGGAACCTTCTGCAGACTTAATGCTGCAGTTTCTCCAAGAGGCTGAGACTCGCTGCGTGACTTTAGGCTGGTATTTTTGTAGGTGTTTGGATTGTGTTAGCTCTTTTGTGAGGCGCTCATAGGTAAAGCATGAACAAGAGATGCCTCTCTAGTCAGTAGAAGTACAATGGCTCAACTTTCATGAAATGATGGCTCATCCCTGCTAACATCAGTGGTGAGCATATGCAGAACATGAAACATGTATAAGACTCTTAAACTAGCTTGAACAGCAAAGGATGCTTCTCGGCTCCTGAAACCAGAGATCTGGCACAGAGGGTGCATGGCCTCACACTTTGCCATCGGGGCTCTCATCCCTCTCCCTCTCTTGGCTTGGCTTTGATTCTTTTTGCACATCAGCCAGGCGGTTGCCTGGGAGAGATTGTTCAGGGGACTCCAAACCCACAGCTCACATTCCAGCCACCCCGTGTCTTCATCTCCCCTCTGTCCTAAAGCCTAGAAGCCAGCTCTCTATGAGACAGTTGTCCTGATCAGAGGGTCTTCAGGAAACAGGAAGGCCCTTAGCAGGGAGCTTGTAGACACATGCCCCAGGGCCTGCCATGCCTTTCTTCTTCAGCTCCCCAGGAGTCTGGGAAGGTTAATTTGTTTATCCTCAACCAGGCATACTGCCAGCATTTCTGTTAGCAGTGCCAGGACCTTTTAAGGGCTTAAAGTGGTGGCAGCTTCCAAGCTCTGGCCAGGAGGAGTTGCAGGCAAGGAATCACAAACACATCCCACTGTGTCGGCCTGAGCTTCTCAGTCTTTCCCATCAGTCTTCCAGCCTTGCCTCAGCCTGGTGTCTCAGACCCCTTAAGCTCTGGACTCAGGTGTGACCATTGTCCCTTTGCTTGGTGTGTGTTCGCTGCCTGGGAGAGACCTTTGGTCTCAGCCTGTAGCTGTGGCCCCTGGGGCCTGCTTTTGGAATCATCTCAACCAAGACAGCCCAGCCCCCTGCCGTGGAAGAAGCTGGTTTGACAAATGCTCCGATGCTGTTCATTCCTTCTCAGACCACAGTGCAGGCCCACAGCCTGCTTTTCTGGCCTAGAAACCACTTGAGTCTGAGTTTTTTTCCTTTGGGGCAGGGCCAGGGGCACAAGGAATTTAAAGGAACTGAGCAGATTTATTAAGAGATCTCAGTAAAACTCAGCTTCTAAACTGTCATCGTGTGATGTTCACCTGTAAGAATCGAGGTTCTTGGGCTTCCCTGGTGGCACAGTGGTTGAGAGTCCACCTGCCGAGTCAGGGGACGTGGGTTCGTGCCCCGGTCCAGGAAGGTCCCACATGCCGCAGAGCGGCTGGGCCCGTGAGCCATGGCCACTGAGCCTGTGCGTCTGGAGCCTGTGCTCCACAAAGGGAGAAGCCACGACAGTGAGAGGCCTGAGTACCTCAAAAAAAAAAAAAAAAAAAAAAGGAAAAAAGAATCGAGGTTCTTCATTGCAAGCAATAGAAGCCAATTCTGGCTGATTAAGCAGGAAAGGTTTGGTACAAGGATACTGGGTGTCTCACAGAATCAGTGGAGCCTGGAGAGCCAGGCCTGAGGCTACACTTCCAGAATAATGTTCCATTACAGGCTGTAGAACTGGCCTAATGAGAAAACTGCTGTTACTGCTGCTGCTGCCAACTGGATGCTGCAATTTGCATCACTGCCAGGAAGCTGATTATCGCCACCACTGCTGCCTTCGGTGTCAATGCTACATCTGGCCCAGGAATGTGACCTTGGCCATGCCTGTTGCCCCTTAGTCACCTGCTGTGTCTTAGCTACAAAGGAGGCTGAGGTTGACTGCTCTAGTTTCTACCTTTGGGAGGCAGAATCCATAGGGTGGGAAATTCCTCAAACGTACAAAGGGTGTTCAGAAGGGGCTGGGCAGACAGAAACCTTGACAACCGCCCACGTCACCCCCTGTCTAAGGTGTGCACCCGCGCCTTTGCGGGAGAGCAGTTTCCGTTTTACTCAAGGGTGCTGCCTAAGGGGGTTGATGCGTTGACTGTGTTTTTGGGGCAGCAGGCAGGAGAAGCAGGGAGTAGGACATGGAGGAGGTGAGGCCTCCAGGGCCAAGTTTTAAGTAGGAAACACAAGTTCCCGGTGGCAGTGATGGGAGGACAGTTCCTGCAGGGGAGGTGGCAGCAACAGTGTCCGGAGTGTTTCCTGTTTGTCTCCTGGGTTAGGTGGTGGGATTCACAGCTGGTCCCTCTAGGCTGGTCCTTGCCCTTCAGCCCCGGGCTTCTAGGCTGGAATAGAAGACTTTCTAGACTGTGTCTCCCCTAGAGCTGTTTGATGTAAAACGCTGGGCCACCAGCTAAGACTCACCTACAAGAAATCAAAGGAGGAGGGCAGAACAGGGAGTCCCAAAGTGGGCCTGAATCCATCAATGTCATCTCTCTTAAAAAATACCTTCTTCTGGGCTCTCCCATCAAGATGTGGCTCCTCCAGAGTCTTGCTTGGGAACTGTGCTACCCAACATCTGAAAGAAGCTTCTGAGACTAAAGCTGATATTTATTGATGCTATGTGTCAGGCACTGTACAGAGGGCTTTACATAAATTATCTCAGTTAATCCTCACGGAAACACCATGAAGGGTGAGCTATTATTACCCTTACTCTATGGTTGAGGAAACTCAGGCTTAAAGAGGATCAGTAGCTCAGCCCATGGTTAGCCACTCAGCAGCGGAGCTGGGATTTAAAGCTCAGCAGCCTGACCTCAAAGTCTATGCAGCTAAACTCGCTCCCTAGGATCTTGCCCTAGAAAGTATTTTGACACCTCAAACATGAGCCTTGGTGTCTCCGTCTCTCTTCTAGGGTTCAGTCTATGTCAGGATTAGGAAAAAACTCTGCTGTAGAGCTATCTGTGTTAGGTCTTGCATACAAATAGAAGATCCAAGTGACAGGGTGGCAGCCCCTTCCTAGGTCACACAGCCCAACATCCTTGGATGCTTAAATCTGGAGCTCAACTAAGTCACTTATTTGTGAGCAAAGGATGACTGGGGCATAGAGGAGCTGAGACTGAAGGCAATATCTTCTTAGGCAAAGTCTCCTTAGGAGGACTTTGACATATTTGAGGCCCTTACTATTTAGAGAAGAACCAGGAAGCTGGTGGGCAGGAGGGCCCAGGTGTCCAGGGCAGAAGGAAATGTGAGGAATCACCAAAAAGGAAATGAATGGAGAGAAGAGGCTTGATTGGGAAAGAATAAAATGAGCATCACCCAGGGAAGTCTCAGGAGGCTGGAGGAACACTCGCAGGCTGTATTAGGCTTCTTCCTCTGCACCCCCTACTTTCCATGTATTTTTTTTTTTGATATTTATTTATTTGGTTGTGCCAGGTCTTAGCTGCGGCAGGCTGGCTCCTAAGTTGCAGCTCATATGTTTTCTAATTGTGTCTCTAGGTGGTTGCCTCTCCTAGTAGATTGCAAGTCACTCGAGACAAAGGACCCGGCATGCAGTAAGTGCTCTATACATGTTTGTTTACTGAGATGAATGAATGAATCCTATCCTAGGCACAGCAAGGATTTGGAGGAACTGAAGGAAGATCTAGCCTGAGAAAGGAAATCCTAAAAAAAAGGAAAAAAATCCTCTTTGAAGTTAAGTTCTGCCTCTAGTCTAGGCAGAGGCAGTCCCGGAGATGTGAACACCTGGCTGGTGATGTCCTGCCTGTTAGAGGATGCCGCCACTGTGTAACACCCCCTCATTCCACTGAGGCTGCTCAGGCTGATGGAGACCCCAGGGTGACATTTTTGCTGTTCCAGCAGAAGGAGGGGGTGAACTCTATACTCCAGAGACTGAAAACTGTCAGGAAAGAGACAGAAGTGGCAACAGGGGTGGGGAATTGTAGAATGTCAAGAGTTAGCTCAATATCTTGGAAGAAGCTTTGCATTAGAGTCCTTCATTCAGTAGATATTTATTGAGCATTTATTATGTATCAGACCCTACTAACCACAGAGGACTGAGTGATGAGCAAGACAGACAATCCCTGCCCTCATGGTGTTGATAATCAGGTGGGGAAGACAACCCACAATTATCACATAATTTGAGAAAACTATGTTGGAGAGGTACAGGGTGTTATGGGGGACACAGGAAAGGCATGGAAGCCAGGTTTGGGGAGCTGGGAAGTGGCACCTAAGCTAAAACCTTGCATAGGAATTGGCCAGGGGAAGATGGTTTCAGATCCGGGGAGAAAAAAGCCTGGCCTGTTAAAGGAGCTGAAATAAGTTGCATCTGGGTAGATGTAAACTATGACTGGAACAATGGTGACAGGTGACTCGGGATAGTTAAGGCTGTGTAAGGCCTGGTCAACCATGTTAAGGAGTTTAGACTCCATCCTGATACAACCTGAAAAAAAGCCATGGTCCCATGTGGATTAGGTTCTATATAGAGTTGCATTTAGAGAAGGGTGCTCCAACCACCAAACAATAATTAAAATCTTGACTTAGATCTCATAAGGAATGTTAAGAGGGATCTGTCTCACACCCCACAGGAATCCTTCTCAGAAGTCCCCTGTTCTCTCCAGTTGTCTCACTCCCCACAGCTGTCTCTGACACCCCAAATCCCAAACTACTTCTCCAGCCCAGCTCACATGATTTCCCTTATCCCTCACGCTTGTGCCATGTGGATTGACGATGCCTACACTGAGTTAGTTTAAAACAATATTAATTCAGGGCTCAAAACATGAGCCTGGCAAACATTTCTCTCCCAACCCCAGTCCCCATCTTATGTGTGTCCCACCAGCCTTACAAAGTTCGAGTATTTGGGCCATCTTCACATATGGGCTTTCCTGAGGCCACCACACACCTTGATGCCGGTACTGTGACACAGCCCTGGATCCAGGCAGAGTAGAGATGAGGGAAAGTGACTCAAGAGGATCCAATGGGAAAGGAGCAGAAATCAGAGCCAAGGTCACCCAGCCAAGCCATGAACCCAAAAGAGCTGGAAAGAGATGGCAAATGCAGATAAAAGGCTGCTGGGCAGAAGAAAATGGGAAATTACATGAAAATAAGGAACTTTTATTATTTTTTATTTTTTTTTGCGGTACGCGGGCCTCTCGCTGCTGTGGCCTCTCCCGTTGCGGAGCACAGGCTCCGGACGCGCAGGCTCAGCGGCCATGGCTCACGGGCGCAGCCGCTCCGCGGCATGTGGGATCTTCCCGGACCAGGCCACGAACCCGCGTCCCCCGCATCGGCAGGCGGACTCTCAACCACTGCGCCGCCAGGGAAGCCCGAAAATAAGAAACTTTTAAAGTGAAAGGTGGAAAGTGGAGCCAGCAAAATTTCCCTAAATTGGAGAGGGTGTCACTAGAGTTTTCCGAAAGTGACTGCAGCCTCATGATCTGCCATCAAGGGAGAGGAGACAGGCCATGGGAGGCGGGCAGCCAGCCGAGTGCCCACAGTTTTACACTTGAATTCCTCCAAACCACAGAGAGATGGGGAGAGGTAGAAAAGAAGAAGAGGGAGACCAAGACGTAGAAGGAGGAGGAGGAAACAGAGAAGAAGGAGAAGGAGAAGGAGAAGGATGATGACCAGGAGGAGGAGGGGGAGGGGAAGAATCAGGAAGAAAGAAAAGAAAAGAGGGAAGAGAGGCTGCGTGTCCCTCCCTCTCTACCCACAGGTCCATCACAAACAACTGAACGGCTGGACTCTCTCCAACGGTCCTAATTCCTGATTTTACCTCAAATAGGTTTCAGTAGGAATGGTTGTGGAAATGTTTTTTTTCTTTAAAAAATAGCCAAGCATATTTATGCTTCTAATTAGCTTTCCGGTTCCTGGAACTCCCTGTGGAAAAGCCATTGTCCCAGAATTGAGCTCTAATCCTCAGCAGATAGGCAAGTTCTCATTGAGAGATGCTTCTCAAGGGCTTCCTGGGGTACAGCCGCCCCGCGGAGAGCCTGGCAGGAAGGGCCTTAGGGATACAGGAGCAGACAACTTAGGGCCAGGCCAATGGTGAGAGTGTTTGCACTACAAACCACCAGCCATCCAAATGTTTCTAGAAGCTGACTCCTGGGCCCCAGTCCCTGTGATTCTGATTAGCTGGTAAGCCACTGAAGGGTCATCTAGATAATGATTGTCCTGGTTGGGAAAGGATACATTTACTAAGACACTCCCACGGTAACTTCTCAGGCCTTAAGTCACACCCTAAAGCGCCCTCATCTGGAGTTAGCCCCTGGCAACCAGCCTGACGATGTATATGGTTGAATCTAGAAGCTGATGTGGATGGGGCTTTTTGAGTGAGCAACCCAGGCCCTCCCCTAGCTCTACGGGCCCTGCTACCAGACCCTGAGAGAGCCAGGCTAGTTGGGCCATTTCCTGGACCACAGTCTCTAAAGAGCGTGAAAACATCATAAAAAACGTGATAAGATGGAGAAAACTTCTCTCAAGAAGACTATTCCATGAACTTATTAGAAATGTTTTGATAAACTTCTTAGAGGTCAATGGTGAGACCCCCTCAAAGGGCAAGCTTGATAAACAAAAACGCTTGCTAAACTTTTTATTTTTTAAAACTTATTTATTTTTGGCTGCTGCGTGCAGGCTTTGTCTAGTTGCAGCGAGCACGGGCTACTCTTCGTAGTGGCGCGCGGGCTGCTCAATGCAGTGGCTTCTCTTGTTGCGAAGCACGGGCTCTAGGCGCACAGGCTCAGTAGTTGTGACTCTTGGGCGTTAGAGAGCAGGCTCAGTAGTTGTGGTACACGGGCTTAGTTGCTCTGCGGCATGTGGGATCTTCCTGGACCAGGGCTCGAACCCGTGTCCCCTGCATTGGCAGGCAGATTCTTAACCACTGCACCACCAGGGAAGCCCGCTAAACTGTCTTTGAAGGAGGGTGGGTCTAATTAACATGGGGATCTTGTTTTAAGGATGGGGGTACTGTGTGTGGTGCGAGAGCAATTGCTCAGGGAGATGAGAGCTGGCAAGGAGCTCCTCCTTCTCTGCTTCTCCCCCTCTCAAGCGCAGTCTCCTCTAAAGCCTAGGGTTTCCGTGTCCACAGCCCTCCCTCTCCAACTGACATTTGTAGGAGCACATTGCTTTTATTAAAAAGGTCAACTCCTGTTCTTCCCCACCCTTCTGGGAGCTTCCCCTCTGCCAGCTCTCAGTTCAGGGCTCATAACGGCAGGCTGCCACTCCTGCCTGGTCTCAGCCCTCCTCTCCACCTAAAGGCCCCTTGTCACCTGCAGGCCACTCCCTGGCTCCTGCCCTTATTCCCATGAGCACAGTCATGTCTCCAGGCCGCTTGAGGACTGGACTTTACACTCCAGCACTTTGATTTTGGTGACACTCTCCCTTCCTGGGGTTTTGAACTTTGGATTCTTACACAGTTTGATGCTGTGGCCACTCTTTGGGTTTTGGGGAGGTCCCTGCAGCCTCAGGGGTGAGTTACTGATCATGGAACCCCTTCTTCATCAGTGCCCTGGGCACCCTCATGCATACGAAGAGGAGATTGCGTGGCCAACCTTTCAAGGCATAACTCACTGTGGATCTTGTTGGGCCTCGTACTTTGTACTGGGCTGTGCAGATCTGAGCCTGGGGGGAAAATGTGGGCTGAGAAGCAAGGTCTCTTTATGGGTGGGGAGGTCTTTTAAACCCGCTGGCAAGGGTTGCCTTTTATTGAAAACAGCACCTCCACGTTTGAGTCCCAAGACCACCCTGTGAAGATATAATTTCTACTAAGGAGCACCTACTATAGTCACTTCTTGTTCTTTGCAGTCTCGGGGTCTGTAAAGTCTCCACGATGCTGAACTAGCGAGTGATGAACTGCAGTTCCTGCGCAAGTACCGGGTTAGCTTCCTCCCAGCCTCTGGTCACCACACTGTTGTCAACCATTCAATACACACCCTTGTTTTCTGTGTGTTTCTAAAGACACCTTATTTAATATATTTTTTGATTCACTAATGCCGAACTCACGGCCAACAGCATGATCACTCACGCTCGATGGAGCTCGTCTGATATGGGGACTTTCTCCGTGAGGCATGCTCAGCCTCCTTGCTCGTGGGAACCTAGATGGCACTTCAGCACGAGGCTCGGTGCCATTTGAACAGTGACATCTCACACACACACACACACACACACACACACACACAAACACACACACACACACACACACACGGGCAAAAGCACAAAAATATGAAAAATGTGGCACTAAATAGACCGTGAAAGGGACATTTGTTTACAGTATGAGCTCAACACCGACACTAAGCCTCTCCTGGTGCCGCCTCAGCTGGGACTGTGTGTGCTAGCTCACTCAGATTTGTCGCTGCTCCCTGCGTGCATGTCCGAGCGTGGCTGTGGATGTGCCATGAGTCTCAATTTGGAGACTACAGAAAAATTTAGCAAGTAGGCAAATTTGAAAATGCGGAATCTGCAAATAGTGAGGATTGACTTGCAGTGCCAGGCACTGCCCTGGGAGGTGAGGCTGGGGTAGCCAGTGTTCTGCAGATATTCTTGGAGGGTCTGCATTTGACCTTCCTTCTTGGCCCACCAGAATCTGATGGCTTGAGGGGAGTTTTCTGGCTCTACAGGCTGTGTGTTCCAAAGGAAACATATCCTGGGGTTCAGTTAATCGGCAGATGGAGGAGTGACCTTCAGTGGGAATCACCTTAATATTTAAGGTGCAGAATATCCGTGGCAGCTCTGTTTGTACTGTACAAAGAACAGTCCCTTGTAATTTGGTTCTTTTTGAAGAGTTGCTAATAATTTTGCACTCAATTTCCATTTAAATGGAAACATTAACCTCTGGAGCCTGGAGACGAGCCTAGAAGGGGTGTGTAAGTATGGCTCTTATCTCCATGGCTCAGGGTGTCCCCGGAGTCAATCCAAACAGACTACTAAATCACATTCCTCAGCAGATGAGGGACTGACTCCTGCTCTGAAAGACCCTTCCCCTCTCTCCCAGAAAGCCCACTCTCTCATTTACTCACGTGCTGCACGGTGAGGAAGTTCTCCCTTAAGTCTACCCTAAAGTTTTCCCGCTGGAACATAAGCCTTCTTTTTTCCTGGACCAGCTCAGGGCAGACAATGGAAACCCACTTCCTAAGCTGACAGTGAAGTGCCTAAAAAACTGAGCAAGAGACCCAGGGGGAGGCTGGAACAAAGCCCAGGTGTCATTGAAAATACCTTTATCATTCAGCAACTACAAGAAGCCTTTTAATGCTATGTGAGTCACAAAACATTTTCATATGTATTCTTTCACTTTATTCTTATACTTCCTCTGTGAAGAAGGTACTCTACTTACCTATTTCTTCAGAATAAGGAAGTGGGAAGTATAGTTACCCCAGATCAGCTAGTAATTGGCAGGGCTAGGACCCCAGATCTTCTGGCCTCCACTCGCAATGATTAGGAAGTGCTGGGAGCAGCTCTGCTTCTATATCAAGAAATTAATGGTAATAACAATAACTATGATGATTAGGATGTAACCTAGAATTCAGTCACTGGATATCCCTAAATCCTCCAACTTCTTCCTTTAAGATTTCAGTAAACTTGGCCTTCGCTGGCCTTTCACATAAGACAGAGAACCCAGCTCCCTTCCCAGTCTCTGTCTTGGGTAGGCTGTACCCTCAGGCCCTGAATTACTTCTAAATCCTTGTTGCTCACCTCATGTCTTGCACTGGGTCTCACTTTTCTGTAGATGTTATTCCCACATATGGAGAAGACAAGCTGATGTGCACAGCTGTGGAGGGACACCTGGCTGCCGCATTCAGTGGCCAGCTGTGCCCTGTTGAGACCGGGTAGAGGGTGGAAATCCAGTTGCGCACCATTTGCCGAGTCAGGAACCCTGAGGTACTCTGTCCAACCAGAGAAAGTTCACTTTTGTACCTGCCTGAAGGGAATATCTTCTTCTAATCTGCGGAGAGACACCCTGTAGTCTGGAGCTGGCCCTCAGGAATACATCCAAGGTCACACGGCTAGAAAGTAGTGGGGTCAGAGTGGAAATCCAGGCCAACTTCCATCACCTGGCCCAGCGCGCTTTCCTCCCGGCCCATACTTAGTTCCTGGGATGGGAGAGGAAGATGGGTGGGGAAGGCAGGAGAGAGGAGGAGAGGAAAAGGAGGAGGGGCACGACTGCCCTCACACTCCCTGGGGAAGTACAGCCTCCCTGGTCCCAACTTCCCAAGCCCCCTCCTCAGCCTCTTTCCCTTCTGTTTCCAGCAATGAAGTGACCTCTTTGGTCAGCTTCCCTACTCCTAGGGGGCATGCTTTTCTTTTTCCTGTCATTTACTGTCCGCTTTCTAAAACAGTAACAATTAGAGAAGTCTGCCCATCATTCCTGTTTTCTTTTCCTTGCCTGAGTTTAAATTCCATTGGTTTTGTCTCCTGTAATTTTTGAGCTAAAGGGGCCTCTGCAGGCTGTGAGTGACTGTGGAATGTGCATGTGTGCACGTGTGTATGTGTGTGTACGTGTGTGCATATGCACACGTGTCTCTTCATATATGTGTGTGCATGTGTGTATGTGTGTGCATGTGCCACATTTACACATGTATGTAGGGGTTTTTGAGATCCGTAGAAGGCAGAAAGGAGTGTGGACCAGTTATCTGTTGTTGTGCACTGGTTGCCTCTCACAGCATCCCTAACACGCAGGGATCCCTCATGGGTGCTGGTAACGGGTGAGATACTTTCCATTTGCTCTCCAGATTCTCTCCCAAGCTCTCTGTGCTGCTCTCACTCCCTGGGGCCGACCTGATGGGCAGCATCAACGTGCTCCTTGCCCTCTAGCTTTCCGTTGAGTTTGGCCATTGGGGAGCTGCAGTGGTTGATGGGAGGGAAAGGAGAGTGTAAGGTCAGAGCATTTATCCCTGGCCTCTTTCCCGCAGGGTTGCCTGGGGCTGGCCACGTTCCTAGACCACTGCCTGTATCAGGGCAGCCCTCTCTGCTGGCTTGTTCCTTCCAGGATATGGGCACTGCCCCTTCCCTTATTCCTCCAGGTTTCTGCGTTCTCTCTTTCTTCTGTACCCTGACAACATTTTTGTAGGTAGTCTTTTGTTAAACCCTCCTTGAATCTTCCTGATTTGAGTGTGCTCTGCGTCTTTTATTGAGATCCTGACTGATCTAGAGGCTCTTTTGGTGATGGCCACTGACTAGCTGCATTTGTACTCCACTCGGTGTTCTCCATTTGTCTCTGTCCTTCTGTGTCTGTGTCTGACCCCAGTCTCCATGGAGGGGGAAGCTGGGTGATGAGATTTGTCATTTCTCCAGCTGAGCTGTTTGTTACAGGTTGTGCTTCTCTCTGCCCGGGGAGCTGCTCTGCTCCCCTGGAAGGAAGAAAGGATGGTGCCACCTCTCTGCTGCCGGTTTAAAATATTCCTCCCTCGTTGTTCCTAAACAGTACCCCCTGCTGGCCAGGAGGAAGATTTAGCAGATTTTTACTGAGGAATGGGGGGCTGTAACCCTCGTTCGTTGCCCCTCCCCCACACTTGGGGCTAATCCTTGCAGCTGAACTCTTATTTTATTTTATTTTATTTATTTATTTTTTACATCTTTATTGGAGTACAATTGCTTTACAATGGTGTTAGTTTCTGCTCTATAACAAAGCGAATCAATCATACATATACACATGTTCCCATATCTCCTCCCTCTTGCATCTCCCTCCCTCCCACCCTCCGTATCCCACCCATCCAGGTGATCACAAAGCACCGAGCTGATCTCCCTGTGCTGTGCGGCTGCTTCCCACTAGCTATCTATTTTACGTTTGGTAGTGTACATATGTCCATGCCACTCTCTCACTTTATCACAGCTTACCCCTCCCCCTCCCCATATCCTCAAGTCCATTCTCTAGTAGGTCTGTGTCTTTATTCCCGTCTTGCCCCTAGGTTCTTCACGACATTTCTTTTTTTCTTAGATTCCATATATATGT
>RJWK010061863.1:0-12956 GCA_004363435.1 Platanista minor
CCGCCAGGGAAGCCCCAGATCATATATATATGTATATTATTATTTATTTTTTTTTGCGGTACGCGGGCCTCTCACTGCCGTGGCCTCTCCCGTCACGGAGCACAGGCTCAGCGGCCACGGCTCACGGGCCCAGCCGCTCAGCGGCATGTGGGATCCTCCCGGACCGGGGCACGAACCCGTGTCCCCTGCATCGGCAGGCGGACTCTCAACCACTGCGCCACCAGGGAAGCCCCACATATATCATTTTATATGTATGCATATGTGTAAGTATGTATATATTTTCCCCTACCCTTTTCTGTTTATAATTAAGCTTATAGATCTCACAAATTTCTATTTTCCCCCTCTTCCTTTTACATTGTGTTATTTTCCTTTGGGGATATAATAGTGGAACTAGCTAGCAGTTTGGAAAGTCCCTATCAACAGTGTGCTGAAATTGATGTGCAATTACGTGATGGCTTATTTAGGAGAAATTTATGGATTCATTAAATCCATCATTTTAATGCTGACTGGACTTTTAAAATTTCTCACTGCAATCGGTAGTTTGTTTCCAGTCGTGTTAAGCAGAAACAAACAGAGTGATTTATTTAACAATGATCTCTGTTACTACAACACAGGAATTAATTTTGCACTGACCTTGTTTGTTCTGAAGTTGTTGGAATTTTTCTTGTAACCAGTAGGTAATTTTAATTTATCATTGCTACAGTCACTGAAGAGGAAGTTTTTAGTTTTATTTTTTTCTGACGTATCTTTTATATGCAGTATTGGGACTTTAACCAACCTCCCTCCCTCCTTCCTTTCCTTCCTTGCATTTTTTTAACTTTTTACTTTTGAGCTAAAGGATTTTCTCCCTTTTGTGTACTTTGAGACTCTCTTTGATGTGCATGACCATGAAATTGATTTATCTCAGGCTGCAGTAGTTAATTGCTTGACCACTAGGTGTTTTACCATACTCCAGTGAAGGGGAATACACATTGCTATACATAAAATGGGGATTTAATAGCAATTCATATCTGTAAATAATCATTAAACTATTACAGCTATAGTAGTGTGAGATATTGTTACTGAACAGTTAGCTGCCACATATGAATACACAAGAATCCTGTAGTAATGCACCTTCCATCTTCCCCAGCAGTCCATGATAGTCTGGCATATTATAACTCATGAATTTTAATGCTTTTACAATTATAAGTTATATCCATAAAAAAATCCACTGTTTGCAATAGTACATGGCACGTGGTATTTGCTTAGTAATTATTTTATTGTTAAATAAATAAATATGTGACATCTTGAGTTTTTTTCTGTTTGTACATCTTTCCAGCAGTGGTTGGGCAAGTAATCTGACTTCTGAGTTTCAAATAGTTTTTCATTATAAAATGGGAATGATGGCATTTACATCCTAGGTTTTTTCATGTTGATGGAATGAGATGTAATACAGGTAAAAATGCTTAGTAATTTTTTTTTTAATCTCTTCTGCTTTAATTCTCTGTTGTTATTGGTTTACTATTTATATCTTGTAGTTAGCAATGATGTTCATAATATGTCTTTACACTTAATCTTGTCACAATTGGAAATCAGATGTGTTACAAAAAGAAGGATTTCCTGATTGTAATTGAATGCGTTTGTGAGAACATAGATCTCAGAGAAGCCTGGGTTTGAAACCTAGCTTTGTCCATTGTTGGCTGTGCGAATCTGAACCTTTTTTTGAGTCTCAAGTCTCTCATTTGATAGACGTGAATAATACCTATACTGTGGAATTGTTGCAGTAACTAAATGAGAGCATTTGTGAAACACTTTGGCAATAAACAAGTGTTAGTGATTATTTCGTATACACCCTCACAAGTAAAAGACAACTTTTAATTCTAGTTCTGGGAATTATTCAGTTAATAAGATTTTTGTTTTATTTGCTCATGACTTGTTTTTTTCACTTTTCTGGATTTTTTTTAAAGAATATGAAGCATGTTATTACAGTCTCTCAATGGGTCAGGTCATATATTTAAAAAAATATTTTTTTTTTCATTTATTTTTGGCTGCGTTGGGTCTTGCTTGCTGCGCTCAGGCTTTCTCTAGTTGCTGCAAGCGGGGGCTACTCTTCGTTGCGGTGTGTGGATTTCTCATTGCGGTGGCTTCTCTTGTTGCAGAGCACGGGCTCTAGGTGCACGGGCTTCAGTAGTTGTGGCTCACGGGCTCAGTAGTTGTGGCTTGCAGGCTCTAGAGCGCAGGCTCAGTAGTTGTGGTGCATGGGCTTAGTTGCTCTGCGGCATGTGAGATCTTCCTGGACCAGGGCTTGAACCCGTGTCCCCTGCATTGGCAGGCGGATTCTTGACCACTGAGCCACCAGGGAAGTCCCTAAAAAAATTTTTTTAATAAAATTTAACGAACTGGATTCTTATTAAAAAAAAAAGTAATTGCTTCAAGAATTTTAACTTAACCTTTATTCAGAGTTAAGACTTGAAAAAGTTCAGTGGACTCTTCCTGATAGAGGTTGAAAATGAAGAACTCAGATATTAACAGCCACAAACATATGTTCCCATGAGCACTACGCTCCTTGTTTTTTTGTCTTAGAGATTTTATATGCTTGCACAATATAATTACAGAATATAGTTTTATATTAATTTCTTACAGAAATATAAATCTTTGTTATTTTTCCAGTTGTCGTGAAATATAAATGGCATACAAACATTGCATAAGTTTAAAATACACATGATGATTTGATATAGGTAATATTGTAAAATGATCACCACAGTAAGTTTAGTTACATCATCACCTCACATAGTTATAATTTTTTTTTCTTGTGATGAGAACTTTTAAGATCTACCCTCGTAGCAGCTTTCCAATATACAACAGTATTATTAACTGTAGGCACCATGCTGTACATTATATCCCCAGGACTTATTTATCTTACCCCTGGAAGTTTGTACCTTTTGACCACCTGTTTCCCTCATCCTGTATTTATTATTCTTGACTCTTTGTCCTCTTTCAGATCTCTGCACTTTTTTCTCCGAAATCCCTTTGAAATTATATGCATGTTCGCACTTTTCAGTTCTTTGTCTGGTACGCTCGTGTAATCTCTATTTCTTGTCCTCACTTTTAAATGAGTCCCAAAGCACTTCCAGGAGCAACCCAAGATTTATCACCACACATTTAATTCATTAATTGTGCAAATATCTATGTTATGAAGCTTCTAAGGAAATTGAATATGATAATGCCCTATCCCTCAAGGAGTTCTCAATCTAGAAAGATAGGTTTGCAAACAATAGCAATGCTATGTGTAAATATTATACTAGTGGTTTAAACCAGACATATGGGCACAAAGGGACAACTTGTCAGGCATGCTAGTGACATTGGTGCTGGACATTGAAGTGTGTGTATTAGTTCCCTAAGTGGGAAGAGGAGACAAGGACATTTCTGGCAAATACAAGATCATGAACAAAAAGGAAAATGTAAAAAGCCTCACTTAAATTCTGGAATGACAGTGTATTCGTTTCCTATTGCTGCTGTAACAAATTACCACCAATTGAGTGACTTAAAACAACATAATTTTATTATTTTACTGTTCAGGAGGTCAGAAGTCTGCCATCAGTTTCACTGGGTTAAAATCAAGGTCCTCCTTGTCCTCTAGAGGCCAGCTTCCATCCCTGGCTGTGGCTCCTTCTCTCTCTCCAAGCCAATCGCCCTGAACCTTCACATCTCTCTGACTACAGTTGCTGTCTCCGTCATCACAGGTCCTCCAACTCTGACCCTCCTGCCTTCTTATAAGGAAGCTTGTGATTAGATTGGGCCCACCTTGAGATTAGATTTTGCAGGCTAATCTTCCCATCTCAATTTGCATCTTAATTTGCATCTGCAAAATCCTTTTGCCATGCGAGGTTACATATTCACAAGTTCTGGGCATTAGGATGTGGACACGTTTGGGTGGTTATTGTCCAGCCTACCACGAGCAAGGTATTAGAGTTTAAGGTATATGATGGAAATAAGGCTAGTACAGAACCTGATTTTGAAAAACCTTGAAGCCACGTTAAGGAGTTTGGAATTTCATCAAGGCCTACAGTTTTTATTCTCATAAAAGGTTAAAAATATTACAATGGATGCTCACTTCAGTGTGCACGCACTCAGAATCCAAATACAATTAAAAGGGTGATCACAGATCCCTCGAACCTCATCTGTGGAGCCCTTAGACCTAAAGAGAATAAGCAGGAAAGGAACACAGTCAAACCTATTTCAGAAACGAAGGGGTGTAGTTGTACCAAAGGGATGCTGATGAGGTCTGCATTTAAAATGTTTTCATTTTAAAAATGGCTGTGGGAACAGAGAGGAAATTGATTTGAAACACTTTTATGAGGTAGAGAAAATAGGCTGTGATGATTTTCTAGGGAGGGATTAAAGAATCCAAGGGAGGCTGCAGCAGCCTTTGAGATGTTTATGAAAATGACCCTAATGTACACTTGCTACTGAAATTTTCTCCCACTTCGTGACTGATTTCTAGAGTCTACCTGAAACCAACTGTAACTTTCTGTTCAAGCACATAGCTTGCCAACTAATTAATTTCTTCTATTAGGGTTACCATATAATACATAGTCCAAACTAGGACAATGATTTCTAGAACCATTTTTTTAAATATTTAAATCAAACTTACTTGTAAAACACTAAGGTAAAAATTTTGTCCCTTTAAAGTGTCTCTTGTCAAAGGGACAATTGCTTAAGTAATACAGTTTCTTTCTTTTTTTTTTTTTTTCTGGGGGGTTCAGTCACATGACTTGTGAGATCTTATTTCCCCGACCAGGGATTGAATCCGGGCCCTCGGCAGTGAAAGCGAGGAGTCCTAACCACTGGATCGCCAGGGAGTTCCCACGTAATACAGTTTCTTAAATCAAAGGTGAGAAAGAATTCACAATCACTTTTGAAGAGTGACAAAAAGCCTCAAGTGTCTTGGGGTTCTGGGTTTACGCAGCCAATTTGTTTGAAGATTGAATCAACACTGGCAGTGCCTCTGTATTGTTTTCAGTGTGTGGGGATGATAGAAGAGAATTCAGCATGGGAGAAGAAGACAAGAAACCCCCCTTGGTGGACAGACTTTTTTTTTTTTTGCGGTACGCAGGCCTCTCACTGCTGTGGCCTCTCCCGTTGCGGAGCACAGGCTCCGGACGCGCAGGCTCAGCGGCCATGGCTCACGGGCCCAGCCGCTCCGCGGCATGTGGGATCTTCCCGGACCGGGGCACGAACCCGTGTCCCCTGCATCGGCAGGCGGACTCTCAACCACTGCGCCACCAAGGAAGCCTGGACAGACATTTTTTATTGCTACTTAAGACTGTGGTGGTCCAGAAAACCCCCTGGGGGGAGTGGGTTGCGGTGGTCCACGTAGGTCTCCTCGGTCCTCATCTCGTGAACTGGTCCACGGGACCTTGCACTGGAGTGAGCATAGAGGGGAGTGAAAAGATCTCCCCAGTGCAAGGCAGACTTTTGGTGATTCTGGGTTCTTAAGATCCTGGTGGAGGGGGTCCTTCTGCTACCCTGGCAATAGCCTTTGCTGGTACCTCGCTTTACCTCAGCTTTCCCAGAACACTTTTAAGAGTTAAGGGGGACCTTATTAATAATCACATTAAGTCAACAAGCATAAATCGAAACTTTATTCCAGGCAGACTGGAGTTTAAAGTGCCCTAGTTATTAGACACTGCTCCAGTGTCCTGGAAAACCAACTTTAGAATCATCTTGCATGCCTCTCTTACCTTGACCAGTATGGCACCTCTTTTGCCTCTTATGTAAAGCCAGTTATCCATCTTATGAGTTCTTTCTACAAAATTCATGTGATTTATCCTTCACTACATAAATTCAAGACCTGTTCCTCTCAGCTGGATGATTATTAACAGAGTCCATTTATGTATAATGAGTCTCCTTCCCATCCTAGCACCTTCTTGTTAGACTTCCAGATGAATCTGGCACTAGTTTTCTCAAGCTTTTCATTCTACTTAAGAACCTACAATAGTTCCTGATTTGCCTAGGTTTCTTTCTTTGCTATTTAAAACCCCTTGCTTTTCCTGCTGTTATCTGTCTCCGTGCTCATCACACAGACCCAAGTTAGATGCCCTCTCCTTCCTCTGCTGTCCTAATCAATGACTTCTGTATGAGTCAGCTCACCACTAGCCTTCTTGCAGCTCTAGCTGCAGTCACTTCTGTCCATCCTATCTTTTCCTGTCTTCTAATTTTAGAATTTTCTCAACTACTGAGGGCACACATTTCAAATTTGATTATACAGTTTAGTGTATTGTATTTTCTAATTGAAGGATTAAGACTCAAGTGCCTTCAGGAGCCATGAGGTAATCGTAAACTGAAGCTGGCAGAATGACGAACAGTAGGTATTAAGTGTTTGTGTTGATTGCTAGCAATAGTAATTCCCACCTAGTACAGGTACATGGCCTTTCAAATCACTCTGCAGGTGAGACAAAATGGTCAAACAGTATACCTTCACAAGACGTGCAACTGATGTCCTTAGTATTTTTACATATACTTCATAGTTCAAGTGATACACCATTTCCCGTACTTCTCCTTAGCCATAATTCCTAGAATATTAATAGGTACACATTGTGTATTGTATAAGTGCTTGTGAAATTAAAAAGTTAATTATGGGGCTTCCTTGGTGGCGCAGTGGTTGAGAGTCCGCCTGCCGATGCAGGGGACGCGGGTTCGCGCCCCGGTCCGGGAGGTTCCCACGTGCCGCGGAGCGGCTGGGCCCGTGAGCCATGGCCGCTGAGCCTGCGCGTCCAGAGCCTGTGCTCCGCAACGGGAGAGGCCACAACAGCGAGAGGCCCGCGTACCGCAAAAAAAAAAAAAAGTGGTTATCGACTGCTTGGCACTCAGAGACGTGTTTATTAGAGCATTCTTCATTGGCCAGAAGTGATGGGTTGTCATTTATGGGTTGGCTTGCAAAACCAGGTGGTTTACTGAGGCAAGCTGACTATTGAACAGGTTTAAGTTAGTTATTTTGGCTATTGGTTTCCATGACTACAAAGAAATTGATCTTTTCCTAGGACTGTGGTCATTTTTTTTCCTGAAGTGTGATGGGAAGGTATCTAGAATTCAGAGCAGAGATGAGAACATCAGATTTAAACTGGACCTTTTTCAGGGATATCTTTCAGAAAATACTTAGGAGAAGGTAAGAATATGCCTGACCCCACAGAATGGGGCTGTTTTAACAAATCAGATTCACAAACCAAAGAAAGACTTAGTTCCTCCTATTTTCTAAGGACCCAAAGCCCATAGACTAGTCTTTCTCTGGTTATATGAGGACTCTAATGCCCAGTAATGTTACTGAATAGTCTAGAGCAAGGGTCAGTAAGCTTTATAAAGGATCAGGTGGTAAATACTTCAGGCTTTTGGGCCATGGGTTCTGTCTGTTGCAGCTACTCATCTCTTCCCTGGTGCTGCCAAAGTAGCCATATGCATCATGTAAATAGATGGGTGTGACCAGACGTCATCTAGGGTAGCTGCATTTGGCACACAGGCTAGTTTGCTGACCCTGGACTAGAACAAGGAATCTTTCAGGTGCATCTACTGTGAGGGATTCAAACACCAAAGTATCGGAACTCTTCTGACTGAGAGAGAGTATATAAATGCTAAATAGTTGCTGACTGGCTGACTTCTGATATCCTGTCTGATTGGATGTCATTGATTCTGGGCCAGGTTGGGATTCTTACTGAGAAATAGCTGGGATAGGGCAGGAGCTGGAGTAAAGACTGTGACTGAGTTTGGACCAAAAAAAGCCTCCACTGTCCCATTTCTAATGGGCCTCAGGTGGTTCATTCTATAGTTGCCACCCACTGCCGCTACCCGCCCTGATACTCACTGGTGCCTGCTACATGGCTAACAGTATTATATCTAAAGGTACTGCCAACTGTTCTTCTGGCAACTGTTATATCTACTCCAGCTAAAGAGAATTTTTCCTTTGATAGCTCTGCCAGCTGGCATCAGAGGGCTTGGCTTTGAAGCATTTTTAGCTTTTCTGGAGGCTAGAGGGTAAACCTGGTCCTTTTAACTTCCTTTGTCAGGCTTCCCCAGGTCAAAGGGTGATTTTGAATGACAGTGCCTTAGGGGCCTTGACCATCCATCGTGAAGTAACCTTGGCACCTTCCTCCAGGGTGCCCAGGGATCTTCTTGAAAATAGGACATCCTTTGTTCTGCCATGGCATTTCAGCATTTCTGGAAGTAGTCATCGAATTAGCCCACCATAGTGGACTATTGAGAAAAACGCTTTTTTAAAATCCCTTGATTATCCTTTCTGGGGGAAAAGCAGTAACTCATATAAGCACATCTCTTGGCTATGGCTTGTATATCTTAAGGTTCTTTGTAAATCAGTACTCAGGGATGTACATGTGTGACAGTTCAGAGACCTTTCTGGAATTAATTGGACTCTACTATCACTTTCATCCATTTGAGGGTCAGGAAAATATTATATTTCAGACTCCAATTATAGATATATTCCACGGAGAAACAAACTTTGTAGTGAAGAGAGTCTTCTGGTGCTTTTTGTTAAATGGCCTATTCAGGGTTTCTTTTTTGCAAGTGAAATCTAGCCATCACAGAAAAATAACTAAGGATAAAAATTTGTTAGGTACAGTACTAATTTTACTTTATAATGGTATATAAAAAGTTATGGAGATTAGAACTAGATTTTTTTCCTCCTTATGTCATCTTTATATAGTAATATCCGAATTGGAAATAAGATAAACATATATCTATTAGAAACAATAACAAGAGGTATAATTTTTTTGTTCTCTAACTTGATGTGACATTACTGAATGTTTTTTTGTTTGTTTGTTTTTTTGCGTTACGCGGGCTTCTCCCGTTGCGGAGCACAGGCTCCGGACGCGCAGGCTCAGCGGCCATGGCGCACGGGCCCAGCCGCTCCGCGGCATGTGGGATCTTCCCGGATCGGGACACGAACCCGTGTCCCCTGCATCGGCAGGCGGACGCTCAACCACTGCGCCACCAGGGAAGCCCTACTGAATGTTTTTGAAATTCATCATTAAGACTTGATTAGAAGAGCAACACGATCTTGAAAGAGATGGATAATGAAAAAAGGCTGTCTTTGTTAGATATTTACATGAATAGTATAAAGTTATAGCTGTTCAAATATTATGAAAGTGATATAAAACTAGGAAAAAATCTAGATAGAATATTTTAGCCTGAAAAATACCCTGGTGTGTGCATGTGTGTGTATGTGTGTGTATGTATGAATTTAATATACAGTATGGATAGTGTCACAAGTGGGAAATGAAAAATTTGCTCAATAAATGGGGCTGAGTCCTTTTGTTGAGTATATGAGTTAGGCTAAAGACAAAGTTGTTCTATATACATACACATATATTTACATATAGGACCTTCAAATATAGTAGCTTATTGGGAGATTTATTTCATCCCCACATAAAAGTTTACTCGGTCTAGGCTTGTAGGACGCTGTACTCCTCCAGGTCATTCAGAGGTCCAGGTTCCTTCTCTCTAGTTACTCTGTCATCCTCTGGGACGTTGTCCCTCTCCTGCATGGTTGAAGCTAGGTCTCCGGTGCATCCTCGTTCCAGCTTGTGATGAAAGGCTAGGAGAATGAATGTGGAGCAAGGGATTTCCTATTAAGCACACGACACAGAATACTGTTGCACACATATATTATTGGTACACATTCTGTAATGCAAGTCTGGTCACATGGCCTTGTCTACCTGTGTGAAAGCTTGGGAAATGTAGTCTCCCCCTGGATAACCATGGGCTCAGCCAACTAAGGGGGAGAAAGAGCTCTAATGTTATCAGAAAGAGAGATGTACATACTGGAGAGTGTTAACAGTCTGGGCCACAGTAGTTTTAAGAAAATAAAGCATCGATTGAGATCCTTATCTTTTACTATATTTTGAGTAATTCCAGATAGCTGTATGGTCAAACCATATGATAAGCGTCTAAAGTTGTTAGCATAACACCTGGCAAATGGTAATAAAAATAAATGCCTTTTATGGATTATATCATTTGATCTTTACAATGACCCTATAAAAGAGACTGCAACTGATAGGACTGCAGTTGGTAAATGGACAAAGAAAATGGATCAAAGACAGTTCACAGAACAGAAAATACCAATGACTAATAAGGATTTTCATATCTTTAATGTTATGATAGAAAAGAAGTGTAAGTTTTAAGATGAGAAATCATTTTCACTAACTAACTTAGGAAATGTATTACAAAATATTCAGACTTGGGTAGGGTGGGTTGTAGAATAGAAACTGCCAAAGCCAGTGTATGTCAAGAGCCTTAGCACATGTTCATATTCTGTGATCCAGAAATTTCACTTTCAGGAGTCTTTACTAGGAAAAAAAATTAGAATGAGGACAAAGCATTACTTAAAATCATACATACATAAAATCAGAAACCATGTCAATGTCTAAAAATGGGAGAATACATCATTTCTTAACTCGATATGCTCAAAGTTGGCTCCATTCTCTTGGCTTCAAATTGACTGCCAGAAACTCCCATGGCTACATCCTCCTGAATTCAGGTACTCCCCAAGCATCCTAATGGACTGATTAGGACACACTTGAATTAATTACAAGTGTTAAGGAATTGTCATATGGTAAATTGGCTTAGGCTTTGGGCACATGTTCTACCTGTAGAATTGGGAATGAGATAAGACTGGGGGAGAGGAGGTTCTACCAATGTATAACCTGGATGCCCAGCAGCTAAACAACAAATTTTCACCCTAGTTGACATAGTACTCAGCTAGTGATGCCTGGAAATAATTTCATACAAAATAATAAAATCTTCTTCTAATTTTGCTCTGTTAACCTCACATGGACAGATATGAACTATCAAAACTGAACCATTTTTCCAGTGGTCTGTAGATAAAACATTACACACTTCATATTCACATTTTACGCTTAACTTTTGGCTGAACGACTAATTCTACCGATCAACCCTCAGTAAAGCACCCACATGATTCTACTCTCTAGATATGTACATCGGGAAGGGAAGTGAACGTTTAATTAATTAATATTTGCTGGCTAATGCTTTGACATTTATAAAGGCTGGGCATGAAACTCTAAAATTAGGGAAGTGATCAAGAATAAGACTTGATGAAAAAAGCCAACTGAACCCAAAGAATAGGTGCATTTCTTAACCATTATGAGATTTCAAATAACTTTCATTTCTCCCCATTGTGTGAAAACTACTTGTCAGTTCATTCTGCCCACCACCAGCTGAACAAATAGCTTCATTTCATGTACTCAATAAAATGATAGAAAATAAAAAAATAAATAAAAATGGGAGAATGACTAAATGGTTATATATACAGAATGTAGTACTACACATGATTAAAATTGTTGATAATGCTAACGATATGGGATCTGGCCTCTGATGCAATGTTAAGTGAAAAAAATTAGGATTTAAAATGATCAGAAATTAGATTTAAATTATAGTTTTTAAAAAAGCATAGAAAAGATCCTGGAAGTAGATATGTTAAATGTTTCTGGGTGACCTCTGTTATTCTTTTACCACACCTTGGCTTCTTTATTAGCGTCTCTACATTTACTAATCAAAAAAGTTTATTTACTTATTCCTCCCTCTCCCCGTTGGATGGTCCAGGAATGAAGGTAAACATACACTGTCAGTAAGGTGTATAGCATAGCACCTGGCCCAGTGTAGGTAATACATATTGATTGGGTGATATTGGATGGTGGGCCTCGAGGTGACCTAATCTTTTTATTTTTCACCATGGACCAGCAATATTTATACAATCAGAAAAAGACAAATTTAAGTATTAGAAACAGTTTATTTTATGATTTTCTTTAGTAATCAGCCTAGTTTTCTAATGGGTGAACGAGAAGCAGAAGTGATAAAAAACTAGATTAAGGTGGAAGTAGAAAAAATTTCCTTTCTGCAATAGAGAAGATTCTGTCCATTATCCCATGTCCATTCCCTCGTATGGCCTGGGGATTGTGTTATTCTGTCTCTTGGAAGTAGAGTCTGTGCATTGTTATGTGTGCATGTATAGAAATAAAAGATACTCTGTCACGTTCTGTGGCTTGCTTAATCCGATCTGCTATCTTGGCTCTGCTGCAGGTAGCATTGGTTGGCTATAGTTACACAAAGAATACTAGATTTGAAGAAAAGTATTGAAATGGGAGATGATTTCGTTTTTCCCTTTTCCTCCCACCTCCTCCCCTTAAGATATAACATTATTAATATGTTTTGTGATTGGGGGCAATTTAAGTCTTTTAAAGTTGGGTCAAGTGAAACTTCCCCCGTAATATTCGTCAGCATTCTCTTAAATTTGCCAGTAAAAAAGATTTGACAGAAAAGTGGTATGTAAAAAAAATAGGATAGTTTCCTTTTGGCTTAATGAAATGGATATTTTAGCTATCCATTTAAATGTTTGGAAATTGTTAAATCAGATTTTCTAATGACACAGCATATGGAGTAGAAAGTTTTGGAAAGGTCAGCTGGAGGCTAATTTTCCAGACGGTAAATCACATATGTAGAATTGTGGCTGTCTAGAAACATGTTTTATGTTTATCACCAGTGTATGTAAGATAATTTGAAAATAATTAGAAGCATTAAGTAACAGCTACACAAAATAGAGCATTTCATTTAGAACAGTGCTGATAGAATAAAGGTGGAAGGAAGAAAATTCTGATAGAATGTAACTGATTTTTAGGGAGGCAATAAAAGTGAACACTGCCTCAGAAAAGTGAGAGAGATGCCTGCAGATTTAAACCTGAGTGTAAATACGTGAATTTTTCTTGGAGATGAGTAGCCACGGGAAGCAAGTATGTTTTCGCTTTGTGCACTGACTTAAGTCCTGTTAATGAACACCACCAGGTGATAGGCATTTTCTGAACTGAAGAAGCCTGTGTGTGGCATCTAACAAGTCAGGTTTAAGGAAAAGATGTCAGCGACTTAAGACCCAGGTCACATGACTCCGTCTGCTTGCC
>RJWK010061864.1:0-12956 GCA_004363435.1 Platanista minor
TCTGGGGAGGGGGCCACTGCACTGTAGCTCACCCTGGAGGCTTTCCTGCGTCTGTGTCCTGTGTCCTGTTCAGGATAATTTTTCCTCGGGGCGGGGGGGGGGCAGGGCGAAATAGTCACTAAAGTCAAGTGAACATTTATGTCAAGGAATCTGGCTGGCCCGGGTCCTGTGTTTGTAATGGAGGTGAGCACGGTGGACCTGGGCCATGGCCTGGGCGGGCCAGGAGTGCAGGCAACCAGGAGAGAAGGGAAGGTACTGGGGAGGAGGGACGAGGGACCTGGTGGAGTGGAGGGGGCGAGCCGGCTGGAGGAGATGTGGGTGCCGCATCCTGGACCTCCGGGGACCTGCCTTGGGTCGTGCCCAGGCTTGCCATCCCTTATCACAGAGTCTCTCGAGCCTCCTGGGTGCCTGTTCCTGGGAAGGAGCACCCGTGGGTCCACGCTCTCCTGGAGAGCACAGGTAGGGGCCGCGAACCCTCTGTTGGAGCTAATGGCCTTCCAGAAGTGAAAAGCGGAGGTCTGGCAGGAAGAAAGCTTAGTCTGGGGCGGCCGCCTCCTTGGGGGTCCCAGGCTTGTTTCTCCCCTCTGCAGGAGGAGCCTGTATTGGCTGCCCGAAGGCCCCTCGCCTCTGACCCCTCCTAGGGGACAGAGCAGGAAGACGGTGGTGGCCTGTGTCCAGGCCAGGAAAGGACTGTGTGCAGGGCAGTGGGAGTCGAAAGACCCGCTTGGGGAGAGTAGGTCTGGAGAGCCCTAGAGAGGCAGGGTGAAGAGGCTGGGCCTGGCCAAGGGGCTCTGATGGTTCCCAGCAGGAAGTCGCTCACCTGCCCCGCCTCCACGTCCTGGGCATTTAACAGAGGGGGAAACAGAGGCACAGGAAGGGGAAGGAAAGAAAGCTTCTAAGGTCTCGAAACCAGTTAAAGACAGACTGAGGCCAGGAAAGGGGTCCGGGCATGGGGCACAAGAGTGACAGGCCCTGGCTTATGAGGGGCTTACACGCAGTGAAGGGACAACCTCAAACTGTTCCTCAGTGATGGGCACTGCACAGAGAATTAAAATAGGGCGACGGAGGGCGAGGGCCTTGGGGAGCCGTCAAGGCAGGGGTGACCGGCAGCCAAGCTCTGAACGACAGAGTCAGAGGACTAGACTGCTGGCCATGGGAGGATGAGACGGGAGCGGGAGGGAGTAGGGTAGGAGGAGCTGGGTGTCCCCAAGTACCTCCTCGGGTGCCCCCCACTCCCCTGGCCCTGCCCTGAGAGGACCCCACGGCTTAGCAGCATCCCACCCCATTCCTGAGGGAGCGGGGCTCTCTTTCCGGGGGCGGGGGGGTTGGGTGGTCAAGGCATGGGGAAGCCCTGGGGTGTCTGGCCCCCACGGGGCTTAAGGGGCAGGGCTGAAGCTTGCCCGCCAGGCCAGTGTGAAGGTTGGGGCTCGCCTGACCGCAACGCTGATCTCCTCTCTGCCAAGACTTCTGCTCCACGGCCACGTCAGTCCCAGGAGCTGCCCCGCTCCTCGTCCACCCTCCCACCTTTAAGACAGAACCGGTATTTAGGCTCCTTGTTCTCAACGCCTGCTCCAGAGTCGTCCCCCCCACCGCCCCCCGTTAAAGGTCCATCTCTGCTGCCCAGCAGTAGGGAGAGGAAGCGGGGTCGAATGGGGTGAGGGGTGACGGTCTGGGCGGCCTCTCCTTCCCCTGCCTCTCGCCAAACAAGCACAGGGCTGGGCAGGGCCGAGGGGCCCATTCCCGCTTCCTCCCTCCCCGAGGAGCCGCCAGCCCCTCGGCCCTGCCCTGCCGCCTGGCACCTGGTTTGGGTCTGCAGGGTTGGGTTCCTGATGGCCCCGGGCTACGAACCTGTGAACCGTAGCTGTGTGTGGACCTTTCCTCCCTCGGTGGGTCCTTCTTTTCGGGGTCGGGGTAGGGGGGCTTCATTTATTTTCTCTCCCCTATATCTGCCTCCCCTTCCTTCCAATTTCCTGTTTTAAACTGAACGGCACGAAATTGTTTTCCTCAACTCGGAGATTCCTGTACGGAGAGAATCAATTTCTATATTTGCAATAAATTTCTTATTTAAAACAACAGGGCCAAGGTCTTTGTTGAATGCCGACCCCTCCCTCTGCAAGTTGGAATCCCAGCGCCTCCAGTTTCTGGTGCCTGGTTTCCCTCTCCCTTTCTCACCAGAGCCTCACACTCAGGGTTAAGGAATGGGGCCCATCAAATGGGCAACGCCGGCCCCTGGTCAAGGAAGAAAGAAGTGTGTCCACCAGACAGGGTGGGCCAGCAGGGAACTGAAGGGTCAGTGTGCCTCTCACCGCCAAGCCTAGCCGGCTGGGGGGGCCTCGTGGCCTCTCTCCACCCTGGAAACCTGGCAGCCCGTATGCCATGTGCCCCCGGCTCCCCTTCCTGGTGTCCTGGCCTCCATCACTGGATCCAGACCTTAGGGGTGGAGGGGCATTGGGGCATCACTTAAGTCTCAGCTGATTCCCGGGATTACGCCCCCTAGTCGGTGTCCAAGGGCCCCAGTTTCTCATACGCCTGCCTCTAACTGCTCTCCGTCCTCAGAGGGTTGGGGTGATGCGGGAGGACCCTAAGCAGGTCTCCTGGCCTTGCCGAGGACAACTTCCAGACTGCCTGCCTCTTCCAACCCATCTGCTGTCCTTTCCTCGCTGGGCCCCTGACCTGGGCCCCCTTTCCTGCCTTGTCCCCCGCCCTCCCCCCACTACCAGTCTTTTCTCCACAGCTATCAGCCACCCCTGCTCCTTCTCAGGGATCGAGAGATGCAACTGTTCTCTCTGGTCAGGCACGGAGCTCGGGCCCTCATCTAGTGACCTCAGGCTGAACTGCCAAACGTTCGCTGGGGCTGGGGGAGCCTGGAGCCCACCTCCACGCCCCAGCCTCCGTGTCTTCCCAGGAGGCAGAGCCCCTCCCCCTCTCTTCCCAGACCCCTGCTCTCCAACTGCTGCAAGCCCTCCTCTGGGCAGCCCCTGGGTTCAGCCCGGATTGCTACAGGGGAACTCGGAGTGGCCTCCCAGGCACTGAGCTCTTCCCCCGTGAGTGATGCCACACGGAGGCATTTAGCAGGCCCCGCCCCGGGGTCTGCAGTCCCTGTGGCCCTGGTGGTTCTTGGCCCATGGACCTTTCCTGATACCTTTTTCCTCCCTGGGAGTTGGTGTGGACTGGGGGGAGGGGCTCCTTGGAAGGGCCCAGGCTGGCGCCCCAGCTGGTCTCCTGTCTCCTCCAAGCTGCCCTCAAGCCCCCTCAGTGCTACTGTCCCAAGGTGGCCACAAACTGGGCCGTGGTCTCCCTCTGCTCACTGGCTCTTCCCAAGCAGCTCGTGTCCTGCTTCCTGAGGGAAGGTTCACTGTGAACTTGCACCGTGGGAGGAGGAGGAGAGGGGGCAGGTTTGTGGGGGAGGGTTCAGAGAAGCCGGTATTGGAATCGCACAAGTTCTGTCATCTCAGGCCTGCAGTTGGGACTGGCCTAGGGTCCCCCAGCCTGGCTCAGGCTCAGGGTCCCCCAGCCCAGCTGCCTTCCGTTTGCCATCCATGAGGCCTTCCCATGTCATTGTTGTGAGGATGGGGGTCTGCTACCCCTTCTTCCAGGATAGCCCTCAAATTCTGCTCCCTGACAGCAGGGTACTTCAGGTGATTTCACAGCAGCTGAGGTGTTTTCCTCAATGTTTTCCAGACTGTGGGGTTGGAGAATCCAGTTCTGAGTCTGGACTCTCTCTCGGCCCCACCTCAGCCCGCTTCCCTGGGTTACAGGTCCCAATGTGCAGCTTCTCAGCCTCTGCATTTGCAGTCTCCTTCAGGGGTAAGGACTCAGCCCCCAGGAGCCACCTTCTCAGGGCTTTTTACCTGCAAGAAAGGAGACCTTGTGCCTGATGCAAGCCAGAGGCGAGGGTTCTGTGCACATTCATTGTTCTCCCATCGCCCTCCTGTGGCTCACCGGGTCCCCATTCCTAGCCCTGCTTTCCGCCTTGCTCTTAGGGGAACTCGGCTACTGTCTCCTTCCTCGGGCCCTTAGCTCTCGGAGTGCCCTCCCCTTCACCCTTGTCTTTGGTCCCAAGACGTCCTGATGTGTGAGCCTGGATGGCAGGGTCTCTGGTTAACTCGGGGCTCACCTGCGTCCCCTCGCACTGGTGCCGGGAGGGGCTTGTGACTGGATTCCCCATGGTCCATCCGCCACGTGAGGTCCAGGGCTGCCTCTCTGCCTGGCCTGGGTCCCCTTTCTCTTCCGCTAGGCCTGGAACCCCAGCTCGTCTGGCCGCTCTCCTCAGTGCCAAATCTGCCACACCCATTCCTGCCTAGCTCCCCTCGGAACTGGGAGCCCCGCCCCAAAGCTCCTTTCTTGGGCTGAAACAGTCTTCCCCCAAGTCCCTGACAGCTTGTCTTGGGTCCTCACGGTTCTTGCCAAACTAAGCAAGATCATGTGTGAGGGAGTCACGGTGACAGGGGTGGAGACATGGGAAGTTGTGGCCTGTGAAAGTCCTTGTCCTCAAGATTCTTGCCTTCCCTTTTCCTGACCTCCTCCAACAACTGCCCCTCCCTGTCGTTGGGAGAGCTACCAGAACCTGTAAGGAAACCGCCCACCCTCCCCTTCCTCCAGTTGCTCTTGCAAACAGTATTTCTGGCCCCCTTCTATTAGCGAGGCACAATAGCTGTGAACTGATCAACTTTGCCCTGGGCTCTGTTGCAGACAACAGAATTCTCTATAGCTAATTGAGCTGGGGAAGGATTAAAGAGAGGGGACCAAGAGTCGTACAGAATTATCGGGAGGGCTGAAGACCCAGACTCGAGCTTGTGCTTTGTGGACTAACTTTCTAAGCAACAGCGCAGATCTGGGCCACCTAGCAGGCTGCTGCCCCTTGGTCCATTAGCAGGACCCGGGCTGCTGGTGCCAGGACCACAGGAGCCCAGTGGATGGATGCCCGTGGAAGCTGGTGATGGGCTGAGGGTTCCTCTGCTAAGGCTGGGGATGGTCACAGAAGCATACCCTCGGCCTCATTGCCTCCTTCCACGTCTCTCCAAAGGGTAACCGATCTGCAGACCCGAAACCGCCCGTGACACTCAGCTTCAAGAGGGTCTTGCTTAGTGGCCCATTTTTAGCTTTCTGGTGTCCACAGTGCCAGGAGGACCTCTGCAGGGTGATGGGCCAGTCCCCCCTATCCATCACACAGACCAAGTTGCATCTAATTCCCACAGCAACCCTGTGAAATAGGTGCTTTATTTAGCTCTGTTTTACACTTGAGGAACAGGGTCAGCAACAGGAATTTCTCTGAAGTGGCATTGCTCATCACGGGCAGCCTGGGAGGGAATCCCACCCCATTTGACTCCTATGCTTTACTTGTTCCTCTAGATAGTTTCTTCCAGACATCCCCTCAGGCCAACGTCCAAAGGCCTGAGGCCCAGTTAGGACATGGCAGGATGTCCCAACCTGTAGTCCAGCAGAGAGCAGAGAGAAGGCCAGCTTTGAAAGAGGCCCAGGACCTGTGACTGTCCTGAGCCTCGGACTTAACGTGAAGATGTCCCAAGCTCTGTCAGACCCTGCATTCCGATTCTTGCTGTTAAAATCCTGGCTACTTCTAAGCTATCTGTTACAAATTCCTCATTTCAAGATGAGACAAACGAAGTCCAGAAAACAGGGGATGGGGAGAGCCTTTCCGGTCATAGCGAGCATGGCATGACCTGGGAGGACGGAGGTCGGGCCTTAACAATATTTTGATTAGGCCCCAGACATGGGAAGGAAAGGTGGCAGAGGTCGGGACCAGGGTCAAGAGGGGCCCTGCCCTGGGCCGTGCACATCAGAGGGCCTACTTTGACCTGCTTCTGCCCCCGCCCCGTCTCTCCCTGCAGGGCGATGAGTCTGCAAGGCCGACACGTGCATGCCCAGGGCCTCCTCACTTCTAGACCCTGCTCAAGATACCTGGGATCCCGGGACTGTCTGCCCAGTTGGCCTTAGGCCTGCTTCCAGGATCTGTCTTTCCAAGGGCGGACAGGGCCACGCGTGTGGGCACAGGAGATGGCCAGGGGGTAGCCGTGTGTGGGAAGTGCGGGCAGAGCCTAGATGTGTGGGCTGGGGGGCTACGTGCATGCACGTGAGACCCCTTAAGTTGTGGGACAGCGCTGGAGTGAGAAGAGAAGGGATGTGCGGTGGGCCAGAAAACAGGGGCTTGCTTTCCCTGGGCTGCCGCATTCAAGGAGTCCAAGAATTTGAATTCAGATCTGTCGTAGGTCATTATGAAGGCATATTTGTCAAAGCAGGAGGATGTGCTAATGATTTCTTAGCTTGATTTATCCCTTAAATATTTAGACCTACAGTATTTGAGCTTCCCTTTGTACTCTTGCCTGGGTCTTGCAAGCACTGGGGGAGGGGCGGGGAGGGGCTGGGCTTCAGGATTAAGGGAGCCCTCGGGGAAGGGTTGGGGGAGGGACCCACTGTTTGGAGGAAAAGGCTCAATAAATGGTTCTGGATGAGGAAATGGTTTTGCTTTCTGTGTGTCTGGGCCGGACGGAGCAGGGTGGGCTTGAAGGCCGGTCACAGAGGAGGAGATGACACTGCAAAGAGGGGAGGAGATGGGAGCAGAGATGGCACGGCTGGGGCCCAGGAGTTGGGAGGTGCTGGACTTTGGCTTCCTGGAGGAGAGAGGGCGTGAAGGAACTGGCTTGCGGGGGAGGAGCGATGGCAGGGATAAGGGGAGGTCAGAAAGGCCATTTGCATTTGGGGGTGTGTCCTCCCTTTGCCTTTATCAGCTGAGTAAAACAGCTATTTTTTCTTCCCTCTTCTGCTGCTCCGCAGAATCCCCAGTCCAGGTGGTTTTCCTAGTTTCTTACTCTGAGGGTCGACCCACAAGCCTTGCTCTATGTGCCGTCTGGGGCCCTGGCCCTGGCTGGCGTCTGCAGTGGAGAAACCTAAAGGAGACATGGCCTCTGGCTCCTGGGAGGAGCACACTGGCCAGGGCCAGGCATGGGAGCTGCCGGATGTGATTATCCCTTAACTATTTATAAAGTTCTTTTCACATTCTTCAGGTGAGGAGTGAACGCTGGGAATGTAACCCTAGTAGATAATGGGGCCTCATGTGGCTCAGTCTCTGAAGTGAGTACCATTCCAAATAGCACAGCCCCACCGTGTTCTTGAAGAACATCTAGATTGCATTTTGGATTCACAGCAATCCTTCTCATAAACCCCTTTATCCTGCTCATTTGTCTCATGCGCAGAAGCCGTTCCAGCTCCCCCATCCCTCCACTTCGCTGGTGTTGCTGCTGTCAGCTCTGATCCCAGCACCCCCATTTTTGGTCCCTGGGTCCCCCTTGCCCAGCCCCTTCTGGCCTAAGGACTGCTCTGGCTTTAAGACCTGAGGGTAAAAGTCTCCCCACCGATGTCCCCCTGACAGTTGCCAACTGACTTCTCATACTCAGTCCCTGAGCTGTCACTGGGCTAGGACTACCGTGGGCTGCTTTAGAGGGTGGGGAGGAGAGTGGCCCATGGTTCTGGCCCTGGAGGACCTCACTTAGGGACAAAGCACCCACTGTGTGTCGGCATTGTGCCTGCACACAGTGCTAGCCATTTAAACCTCACAATAGCACCGTGAGGTTAGGCATTAGGTCATTAAATCTTTGCAGTATGACAGTGAGATAAACGTGGTTCTTCTTATCGCCAGTGTACAGACCAGGTGACCGAGGCGCAACAAATGTCAATTAACACAGGCAAGGTCAGACTCCCACAGATCATGGCCCCACCCCAATACCCATCGATAAATGATATGTCCCAGGCCAGGGTAGAGCTGAGAGCTGGACTGACCACCAGGGGTGACCCTGATAGGAGAAGGAGTATGGTGGCCAGGTGATGAGCCTTGGAGTGCTTCCCCGAAATCCAGAGCCTCAGTTTCCACCTCTGTGAAATGGAGCTAGCTATACCTACCTCACCAAGCTGTAGGGAGGTGTTGAAGACCTGAGAGCCGAGAAGCACTCCTACCAAGACCTGGCCCAGGGAGGCTGCCAAGAATGTTAGCGGAATGAAGGAGGGTGTGACAGAGTGGCTGACACAGCCATGGACGCACATGCTTTGTCCAAAAGAAACAGACCCCCAGAGAGGGTGCTTGGGGGCCGCTATACACCAGAAGAAGGAGAGGCAGAGAATCTCAGAGTGGGATGAAAGGAAAGGTGGAGGGGCAGGGCGCGAGGAGTGGGGAGCTTGAGGCTGCCTGGCCAGGGAGGCTCCCAGGAAGGCCCCAGGCTCCCAGGAAGGCCCAGGCCCCAGGCAAGGCAGAGCCTGCAGGGCTGACGGTTACTGTTGGACCTCACACCCCGCAGTCCTCTCCGAGGCCCAAACCTGGGAATTACCTCGATTTCTTCCTCTCCTTCCCCACCTGCATCTGCTTAGGTCGAGAGGTCCTACAAATGGTATCCTCAAGGCTTCTGAAGTTGATCCTCTCCAGTGTGGCCTTAATCCCGGCCCCTCTCCCTCTCTCTCTCTCTCTCTCTCTCTCTCTCTCTCTCTCTCTCATTCCTACACTGGCTAGAGAAAGGCATGGGTTCACAAAAACATCGACTCGTTGATTCCTACTGAAGGCACTCTCTGAAGTCCCAGGGCTTCAAATACCATCCATATGTTGATGACTCTCAGCTACATATCCGGCCTAGACACCCCCATTAGCCCTCCCAAACCTCCTGCTTCCTATGTAAATGGCACCACTCAGCTGCTCAAGCCAATGCAATAGGTCACCTTTACTGAGCTCTCCCCCTCGTTCCCCAGGTCTGATGCTGTAGCACGTCCTACTGACCTCGAAAACCCATCTCAAATCTGACACCATGTATGCCATTCCCGCTGTGCTCTAAGCCACGCCACCCTTCACCTGGGCGACTGCAGCAGCCTCCTAACTGGCCTCCCTGCCGCTCTTGCGAGCCCCAGTCCCTCTCTTTGAAGCAGCCAAAGGGACCTTGGTGGGCATGCATGTGCTTGTGCTCCTCATCTGTTTAAATAATCTCATCGCCTCCTTCAGCCAGGCTGAGAAAGCCCTTTCACCCAATCACGCCTCTGGGCCTTTGCACGTGCTGTTCTCCCTGCTGGGAGTTTCCTTCCGAACCCCCATGTCTCCCCTTTGCCTTCCCTAAAAGAACCCTCATTAGGTTCAGGAGAGCTTTCCCCACAGACACACACCACTGGACATGGCCCTGCCCCCAGCTCCAGTCCAATTTGGATTGGGCTGAGCCAATCGTGGTGGCCCTACCCCCCTTGCCAGTGATTGGTTTAGGAATGGCCATGTGACCCACTTCCTACCAAGGGGAGGAAACCTATAAGGGGGCTGTGAGGGGAAGGGTCTCCTGTGTTCCTCAGGATGCCCTTGTTGAATCTAACTGGGATGCGGGTATGGGAACCACTGCAGCCTTGTGGCCACGAGGGCCTTCTCTGGGAGCAAAGGTGACACACTAGGAGGGCCAAATGGAAAGAGAACAAAGCCCATATTTGAAGAAACGGTGGAGCTGAGGATCGCACTGGGCCTGCACCTGCCTGCCTCTGCCTTCTCACGTGAGATGACGTCTCTTTAGCTTGAACTTGCCTGAGTCGGGGATTTTATGTTACTCGCCGCCATATGCAGATAAACACCATCAACATGGAGCTCCTACTTCCGGAGGTTGCGGTGGATTTGGGCTCAGCGTCAGTTCGCAGAGTGACAGAGCTGCTTCGAGGGCTGATGCAGCCATGGGCCGCATTAGTAGAAACATAGGGTCCAGGCTGGGGGAAGTGAGGGTCCTCTGCTCTTCTGTACTGCCCCGAACCCATCTGGAGAGGCTGTGGTCATTTCCAGGGCCCACTGGGGTCCATCTCCTGAGGACAGTACCACTTGGAAGGGTTTGGAAATCCTGTCAGACAAGGGACACGTGCGAAAATTGGGGTTTTAGCCTGGCAAAGAGAAGGCTCAGGGGAGGCCTCATTACTGTGTTCAAGATGTGTGCGGGGCTGCTGAATGGAGGAGAGACCAGCCATGTTTGTGCTGCTCCAGACAGTGAAGAGCAAGTGAATGACAGCAGAAAGAGGTCTGCTAACAATTTAGGGCAAACTCAGACTTTGGTGGGTATCATTCTCACCTGGGGAACTTGGTAAAACCACGAGGCCCAGTCCCTGTCTTCTTTCAATGAGTCCCGGCCTCTGCATTCTTAGCACTCCAGGGGCTTGTGATACATGCCAACGTGGGCGACCCCTGACTTAGGGGAAGGAAGCTACTTGTGGGGTGCCTAAGATGAGTCAGGTGCTGAGCTAGGCCCATCACTGTGTCTCCCATTTGATTTTGACACAAATCCTTAGAGCCAAGCATTGTTGTTACAGTAGTGAGTTCCCCACAAGAAGCATCACTAAAAATAACAACCAGTGCAATAGAAAAAGAAGACTATGAAAAGATAATCCTCAGGTGAAGAGATAAAAATGGCCAAGAAACCCATGCAAAAATACTCCTCCAGTGTGGCAGAGATGACAGGCTGTTCTCCAGTCTACCTCCCCTTCCTTCATAGGAGCAGAACTTTTGGTTTTTGGCTGGGCACGTGATCGTCTAGAATAAAGACATTTCCCCCTGGGCTTCCCTGGTGGCGCAGTGGTTGAGAATCTGCCTGCCCATGCAGGGGACACGGGTTCGAGCCCCGGTCTGGGAGGATCTCCAGTTGCCGCGGAGCAACTGGGCCCGTGCGCCACAACTACTGAGCCTGCGCATCTGGAGCCTGTGCTCCGCAACAAGAGAGGCCGCATTAGTGAGAGGCCCGCGCACCGCGATGAAGAGTGGACCCCGCTCGCCGCAACTAGAGAAAGCCCTCGTGCAGAAGCGAAGACCCAACACAGCCAAAAATTAATTAATTAAAAAAAAAAAAAAAAAAGACATTCCCCTGTCTCCCATCTAGGTGAGGCCATGTGCCCAAGTTCTGGCCAATGAGAGGTAGCAGATTCTGGGAACCTTCCTGAAAAGACAGCTGGTAGGTGCTTTTTGTCTCTTTTTTCTTTATCCCTTCTTTCTTCTTGTGGCTGGAAGACAGGACATGATGGTTGGGGCTCCAGCAGCCATATTGGACTGTGAAGAGATCTTGGGAACAGAGATCACACACAGCAAAGTGACAAGAGAAGGAGCCTGAGTGATTGACACCGTGGAGTGGAGCTGCCATGCCAGCTCTAGACTACTAACTTCAAGATTTTACTTGAGCAATACATTTCTGGCTTAGGTCTCTGTTATTTGTACCCATGCCTAATCCTAACTTATAAAACGACAAGAGAAATGCAAAATAAGCAATGAACTGTTACTTTTCACTTATGAGATGGGTAAGAATTAAACGATTATTATGTCACTGGAGACAGTGTAGCCCTGTGGTTAATATCCCACCTGGGTTGGGCTCCTGCCTTGGCCTTACCAGCTATGGAAACCTGGATGAAGTATGTAACCTCTGTGCCTCATGACTTTTTCAGGTGTTTCCTTACCTGAAAAAAACGATTGTCAGAAAACAGTACTAGTCTGTAGAGTCATTGTGAGAAATAAATTCTTAGAAAAGTGCCTGATACAGAGCACGCACTAATGTGTCTGCCCTTAGTATTGATACTTAGCTATCACATTTGCTGTTGACTTGGGTGGAGGAAGTGTAAAACGTAGACAGCCATTCCAAAGGGCTCTTGGTTGTATCTATTAAAACTTTAAAAGTACATGCAAGACTCTTTCTAAGCGTCCCCTCTAATGGAGTAATTCTACTTCTAGGAACCCGAAATCCTTGGGGCCAGATTTGTTCCAGATTTTAGGAAGGTAATTTAGTGCATATGCCACATTCTTTGTCACTCTCCCACAGAGTCTGGGGGTGTCCCGTGCTGGGGTCTTCAGCCCACTTTTTTTTTTTTTTTTTTTTTTTTTGCGGTACGGGGGCCTCTCACTGTCATGGCCTCTCCCGTTGCAGAGCACAGGCTCCGGACGCGCAGGCTCAGCGGCCATGGTTCACGGGCCCAGCCGCTCCGCGGCAAGTGGGATCCTCCCGGACCGGGGCACGAACCCGTGTCCCCTGCATCGGCAGGCGGACTCTCAACCACTGCACCACCAGGGAAGCCCCTCAGCCCACTTTTGATTTCAGCCTCATGCAGACAAGGTCCCACCTCAGGTGCAGCTGGGAAGTTCTGGGGAGTGAATGCTCCTTGGGGCAACCCTCACCTAGGGCCCAGGGCCAGGTGGGTAAGTGCCCAGCAGCCTCCATCCTTCAGGTGAGCATGAGGTCCAGGCTGCTCATGAGGTCCCAGAGGACTTGACCTCCCCTCTGCAGTGACCTTGACAATGACCCTTGTTTTGGTTTCTCCCTGTCCCTAGCTCACTCTCCCCAGTCCTCACCACCTGCTTCCTGGCATCACCTTCCAAAGAAACCACCAGCACCCAAGTCCTGTCTCTGGCTCTGCTTTTGGGGAGCCCAGCCCAGGATCACCCGCTAATGAAGCACAATATTTCTTCAGCAAGCTGCATACATATTCATAGTTAGTGGGATAAACAAAGACTCTAAATAGCCTCACATCAATTTGGTTCAGGTTTGCTGCCATATATAGGTAAAGAGAAGGTTTTTCTGAGCACTGGAATTTTATGACTGCGGATAAGGGACCGGCCTGTACTTGCCTGGTACACAAAGGTGCACCCTCTCATGCTCGGTTCAGTCAGTGTGAGTGAAGAACGTTCAGGAACCACGGACTGCTCTCAGAAGGCCCCAAGGACACAGCAGCGACTAGCACGTTGAGGACCTGCCCTCAAGGAGCTGACATCCAAGCAGGAGGAAACAGTCGATAAATACAAGTACGTAAACAAGGTGATTTGACTTGACCTCTGGGAACACTGGGAAGGAGACCTCAGGGTGGTTACATACGATGGGGTGCTCCGGGGAGGCCCATCTCTGGAGACGTCTGAGCAGAGAGCTGACAAGGAGAAGGAGCTCAGGACGCGTGGTCCAGGCATGGGGGAAGAG
>RJWK010061865.1:0-12898 GCA_004363435.1 Platanista minor
TTTTTTTTTTTTATTTTTTAGAGTGCATATATATGTGTTAACATACGTTATTTGTTTTTCTCTTTCTGACTTACTTCATTCTTCATGACAGACTCTAGGTCCATCCACCTCACTACAAATAACTCAATTTTGTTTCTTTTTATGGCTGAGTTCGATTTTTTAATTTATTATTAATCTGGCTGAGTAGTTTAATTATGACCAAGGTGAAAATGTATACTATTGTGATATATATGGTATATGTGGGACATGAAATTTCTCTATCAATTATTTTTATTATTTTGACTACTTTCATTTTTTTCTCTCAAATATTCCTTTTTAGCTCAAACACTATAATTAGATATTTCTTCTCTAGCTTTAAATTTTTATCTGCAATTAAAATTCAAGATCCTCTTGAAAGTAATTATGTGACAATTGAATTACTTCTCTTAAGAAGCACATATACTCTAACATAAAGAAATTCATCAGTTCACCAGTTCTATTCCCCATGCAGTTTTGAGACTGAGAAGCCAATGAGACCCAAAAGGACCAAGAGTCCTTCATCAGTGAGTGTGGAGTCATTGCTGTGAGCACAAAGAAGAGGTCTGAGGAACCACACAAATCCCATGTCTGCTGGACTTGGAATAGTTTCTGTGGATAAGCACAAATTTACAGTTGAGGAAGCTCTAATGTTATGTCACAGTCATGTATATTGTTAAGACCCACAAAGAGTACAAATCATGTCATAGTCTCCTTTCACCTGCACTTCCCACACAAATGTTTCATCAAAGTTTTAACATGTTAACCAGATTTTAAAATACTATACTTTTTGCTAAGATTCTCTTGCTTGAGTCATGTCCAGGAAAAAAAAAATATATATATATATATATATATATATATTGAATCCAATAAAATGCTGCTTTGAGAACTAATTGAATTTGAGAGGGCTGGAAGATTTCAGAGGAAGTAGTGGAGCTTGTTAACCAGCTAAAACTTTTTTTGTAACTGGCTGTGACAGTCTTAGCCTTCTCATATATAAGTGAGGCTTTCTTCAATTATTAAGATTAGGCGATCATATTAGGATTTGAAAGAGCTGACTAATATTTTGTGACTCTATAATTTTCTATTTTCTGAGCAAGACTATTCATTGTACACATATTTAAAATGGAAAAAAATAATTGTAGGGGTTAATAAGATCTTGTCTTGCTTTTGTATGCATAATAATTGGTATTATAATATAAAAGCCTCAGAAGTAAGTACATAAGGAAATTAATCAGTGAGGAGAATAAAGGGGAAATTTCTGCATTTGAATAAAAACTTATATTACAGAGTACAGCTAAACTTTACCTTCTTTCAAATTATTTATTATGTCTCCAAAACGGGTAAGTAATTCTTAAGGAGACATATCACACAACAGGCATCCAAGAACCCAGAAGATTTTCCAGTATAAGTAAGTTCTTAAGAACATCAGACATGCCAATGGTTGAAAATGATCGCAAGGGAGGGAAAACAGGAGGCACGCAGAGCACGTGAGAGCTTATGAGTTTTCAGTTCAGAGAGAGATTTACACTAAGCAGAGTTATTTTCAGTAATGAGCTTTTATATTCAATTATATTCTTTTTAAATATAGTGATTATATAAAGCACATTTATATTGGCTTACTCCAAGCTCTTTAAATCTCCTAAACCTATCTAATACCACTCTTGTCATTAAACCCACACACAAAAAAACCCAGCATCTGCTCCTACTAAGCAATCATGTACCCAGAATCCTACCTCCCTGAATTCAGTCCTTTTACTTTTAAATGTATTATATTTAAAAGATACAAAAACATGATAATAGTAACAGATTTTGCCAAATTGTTCACTATTATGGTTAACTAGCCTAACTGCATAAAATTTTCTGTTGTTCTACACCCGCACCAATATTTGTTAATGTCAGAGTTTTTTCTCAAAATATTGGATAATAATAAAAAGATGTATCTCTATTTATTTTGCAGTTATTTGATTGCTAAAAATATAGAGAAATGCTTTTTATGTGTAATTGGTTATTCCAGTTTCTTATGAAGTTAAATGCTTTCTTTATATTTGCCCATATTCTAATGACTTATTTGCTTTTTATCTATTGATTATGAGGCCCCCTTCATATATAGAATTGTATCCTTTATTATTTGTATGTGTCACAAATATATGTTCCAAATTTGAGGCCACTTTCCCTTTTTTTTTAAAGTCAAACATACTGACATTTACTATATACACAAATTTGACTATTTGTGTCCTAATTAAGGCATTCTTCTCTATTTTCTTGTCATAAAGATAAATTATTATATTATTGTCTTTTTTTACAAAATGTATATTTTTTAATTTAGGAGTTTAACCCGAATGAATTTATTTTTCCAAGTGCTTTAAGTTTGAGATAGTCTTTGTCACAGCCAACCATCCACAGCACCATTTTTTTACATCCTATCCTTTATTTCAGTGATCAGTGACAATTGATGTATTTGTATCATATTTTATTTTAAATAATTGTACTGTGTGACTGGTACCTATCTATATCCAGACATATATGGGATTCTACTTAAATTATTTGTTTATCACTGAACCAATACCTCACTTTACTGGGTTCTCTAGCTGATATCAGGTAACCCAAATTCTCCAGCCCTATTTCCCCTCGGAGCATTCTTGCTATCTTGGACAGTGTGCTCCTCCATGTAAAATTTAGAATAGGCTATTTAGGCTCCATAAATAATAGTTATAATAATAATATATTTTATTTGATAATAATTATTATACATTTTAGCTATACATTATTTAATAATTATAACATTATAATTGTAAACTTTTTGAATACTTTAAATTATGGATTAAGATGGGAAATTTACATAATTAGTCTCCTTATATAAGTGTAATGTATTGCTCTGCTGTTTTTTTTAAGCTATGAACATTTTTGTAAGATTTAATCCTAGATATCTTTTATTTTTGGTCATTTAATTGGTACCGATTAAAAAATACTTTCTAACTCAACTCTGTATGTGTAAAAATCACAATTGTCTTTGTTTTTATACTTATCATGTATCCAAATATTACTGCTATATTTTCTTATTACTTCTAATCAACTGTCTTTAGATTTTCCCACTTTTTCCTTTGTAGGCAATTAAATCTCTAATGAAATAAAACAAGTTTTTTTCCCTGCTTAAAATCAACAGTATAATAAATAAAATCTATGACTGATATGCTTGTATCATATTTTATTTTAAATAACTATTTCTACTATGTTACTACTCAGGATGATTTTTTTTCTTTTTTAATATACATTATCATATTAAGATAATCTTCTTCTACAACTAATTTTTTATTATTTATTTAGATCAACTTCTATCAACTTATTTTGTTGACTTGCATTGTTGACCTAAAAAAATAATAGACTGTCATTTATTTCTCCAGCAAAGATAGGTTTACTCAGGATCAGCAGAGAATTACAGTTTGGGGCTTTCAACCATAGTGAGCCATGTGCAAGTTCCCACACAACAAGGGAACGAGAATGTTTATATAGAGGGGAAAAGGAAGTTAGGAGAGCTACAGTAAATGAAAAGTCCATGGCTTTTCATTGGCTGATTCCTTTCCAGGGAAGAAGAGGATTCTTTCTTTTCCTGTAGGGTTCTGCTATTACAGAAAGGCATGTGAGCTTCCTCATCTGTTCTCCCAACTCTATTTAATTGAGGTTTCTGTTTATCAAATTTTTACATTTTCCCCTTTTAATCAAGTTGTTTCTTTGAAAGCTTTGCTGATCAAGAATCAGGCTTAGCAGTTTCAGTGGCTTTTTGTCCCTCATTGACAGGAATGACATTTCCTTGGAGTAGCGTCTCACATTGGAGGGAGAGTGCACAAATTGGAAACATAGTGAGGTCATATGCAAGTAACAAGAAGGAGTAGGAAGGAGAATTCTCAGGTACTTTTAATCTAAAGTCCATATGTTATCAAGATCACAAACACTGGAAATCATCTGAAGCTTTATGTCATCATTAAAGGTTTATCTCACTGATAAAATAGGAGAATTACAGGGGACTAGTGGAAGGAATGATGAGGCCTTGAGCCTTGTAATCTGCTATTATGGGCTTTAAGCCTGAAGGTCTTCTTTACTTATAGGATATTGATTAATTCTTAGGAGAGGTTTTAAGGGATATCTTTGAATCTTGATGGGAGGTGCGGTATGAATTTTGTCAATATAGTTGGAAATTTTGTCCATATGGAAGGTGGTAGTGGATTTAACAAGGACAAATAATCAGTTTTTCTAGAATCAACTCTAGTGCCATCAAAAACACAATAAATAAAAGATGTCAAAGGGTCATTTAATGTACCTGGTTGGTTACTTTGATAAATACTGTCAAATTCTAGAATTATTTTCTTCTACTAGGGTAAAGAAATTCTGACATGATAGTTCTCTAAGAAGTCTCAGCCTAATAAATGGATAGGGGCAAAGGAACTAAGGAGAAAAGAGTGTATCTCTCTCGAAAGGCCTAAAAAAAAAAAAAAGGAATAGGTTCAGAGACAGAAACCTCTCGAGGTTCGTTAGAGATCCCCACTATTTGAACTATTTTAGTACTCTGAGGCAGCGGCCACTTTATAGTAGTGGAGTTGAGCACTGAGAATGTATCTCTGTTTTCAAATAGAACTGAAAAAGATTCACCCCCAATCTTGAGAAATGTTTCTCCAAGCTGATTAAGAGGGAGGTTTCGGAAGAGCCCCTGCATTTCCTCAGAGCCCTGTCGTTGAGAACTGTGAGGACATTGGAAAGGCTGGTTAGACAGCTAAAGGCACTTAAAGCACTTGGATTTGTAACAATCTATTTTCCAATGTCCTGACTCTTTGCAATAATAGTAGAAACTAGTAGAGTTTTGGTTTCATTTAGGGGTCTTCATTTGATGAAGTTGAAGAGTAATAATTTTTGCAGTCTTGTTTTTAGGTGACTCATCCAGAATTTTAGAGAGCTGGTTTGCCAGATTGACTAAATATAAAAGGGATGTAGTTTTCCACTTAATTCTGGTATTTTTCACTAGAAGGGAAAGGTCCCAGTGCAGACCTTTAATAAATATAGAGTTAAAAGCTACCCCTATAGAATCAATATCTGAAAGAAGACAAGAATTTTATTTTAAAGCAATCTGAAGTGATTGTAATACTCATGAACAGATTCATCAGAACTTTGTGTGCAAGCTTGAATTTTGTTCCAATGGACAAGCTTGGAAAAATCCTAGGAATTGCTGAAGAAGTCACCTAACAATTGCTCGAGCTTGATCATATACTAAGTTGGTGGGATGTTCTCCTGGTTCTTATTGCAGATACCTTTCAATATTTTCCCCAATTAAAAGTTTTCCTCTAAGGCTGGATCTGGTTTTCACTAACAAGCATGTGAACTAGCTGATATAAGTCAGAGAAACCAGGTTGATTAGTTTGAATGACTATATTAAATGCCTCAGAAAATCTGGAGGATCTTCATTTACTTTGGGAAAACCTTTGACTGTAGCTTCTAGTTCACCTTTAGTCCAGGGAATATAAGAAATTGAGGGTTTAGTATCTGGATCCTCAGAACGTTTAATTTTAAAGTGACAGGTTCCAGTAAGTTCAGAGGGAAAGGGTATAAGGAGAGTTTTAGAGTAAAAGGGAAGTTTGACAATTAATATCGGGGAACTGAGGGTATAGGGCAAGTACAGGTGGTATAAAAGGGAAGGAGGAAGATGGTGCTGGAAGTGGAGCCTGACCACGAGGAACCAAGGGAGAGACAAAATGTCACCAGAGGTGGAGCCTGTGACAAAGTAACCAAAGAAGAAGAACCTAAGGCTTCAGGAGCAATTTTACCTTTCTTTAATCACTTTTTTTTTTTTGCTCTCAGTTAACCTTACAATATTATTTTGTGGCTTCCCTGGTGGTGCAGTGGTTGAGAGTCCGCCTGCCGATGCAGGGGACATGGGTTCGTGCCCCGGTCCAGGAAGATCCCACATGCCGTGGAGCGGCTGGGCCAGTGAGCCATGGCCGCTGAGCCTGCGTGTCCGGAGCCTGTGCTCCGCAGTGGGAGAGGCCACAACAGTGAGGGGCCCAAGTACTGAAAAAAAAAAAAAATCTTATTTTGTAGAGAGGAAATTTTAGCTTCCTGACAAAGTTTGGAAACCTCAAAATGCTAATCAAAATAGGCGTACCTTTCAGTTCTGAAAATTCAGTTTTAAGAAAATTAAACATGAGGATCTCAAAAGTTCCCCATAATGGTCATTGATTTTCTAAATTGCCTTTGGTAAGGTAGGTCTATTTAGTAAGAAATGCACATGAGGAAGACCATGGCTTTTAAATATAACATTGGCCAAAGTCCCTATGGGAGACATGCCCTCAAAATATTTGGATAACTGGGATCCCATTTCTCAAAGGGTTTTCTCTAGAGTAAAAGAACAATTTTTAAATAGGTTAAACAGTTTACAGCTCAAACAGCTCTATTCAAACAGCTTACAGCTCAAACAGCCTGTAGGCCTAAAAGCAGCCAGTTCTAAGAAAACAGCTTGGTACTGGAGGAACCAAAGTGAACGCTTCTCTGCCAGTTCCCATAGAACAGTCTCTATTCCTAAGGAATGGGCTGACAGATGAACTGGCAAAATTTCAATGAAACAGGCCATGTTCCCCAAAAGAATGGGCTAAAGCCTTCTCAGCCAGCTTCAGTTGAAATGGTCTGATCTCAGAATCAGACCAACGTGCCAAATGAGTACTCACATACGGAACAAGACCTTAACCAGAATGGAGGAAAGCTTAGAATGGATCTCAAATAAATCATGGAGAGTTTCAAATGGAAAGAGGGCATGAGCTTGGATCCAGAAGAAAGACATACCTTCAAACTCACTGCCAGCAAGAAAATCAGTGAATTCAATGACCTCAATTGTGGATACCAAACCTGTTTGCTCATCAGCCCCAGAGCCTTCAGAGGTTTTCTCTGGTTCCCATATGGACCACCAAAATGTTGACCTAAAACAAATTAACACATTTATTTCCTCAGTAAAGATGACTTTATTCAGGATCAGCTGATAATTGCACTTTGGAGTCTGCAACCATGGAGAGTCATGTGCAAGTTCCTGCACAGCAAGGAACAACTTTCATAGAGGGGAAAAGGAAGTTGGGAGGGCTCTACTAAACAGAGCCCATGGCTTTTTATTGGCTGAGGGAAGAAGAGAATTTTTTCTTCTTCCTTTTTGGCTCTGCTATTGTCACAGGACATAAGAGCTCTCTCTTCTGGTCTCCTGACTCTATTTAGTTGAGGTTTCTGTTTATTAATTTCTTTACATCATTTGAATTACTTTCTCCTTCATTTTTTTTTTTTTTTTTTTTTTTTTTTGCGGTACGTGGGCCTCTCACTGTTGTGGCCTTTCCCATTGCGGAACACAGGCTCTGGACACACAGGCCCAATGGCCATGGCTCACGGGCCCAGCTGTTCCACGGCATGTGGGATCTTCCCGGGCCAGGGCACAAACCCGTGTCCCCTGCATTGGCAGGCGGACTCTCAACCACTGCGCCACCAGGGAATCCCCTGTCTCTGTTTATTCTTTTGTCTTTTGCCCTACACAGGTACATGGGAAGTTTCTTGCCTTTCGGGAGGTCTGAGGTCTGCAAGCATTCAGTGGGTGTTCTAAAGGAGCAGTTCCACGTGTAGAAGTATTTCTGATGTATCTGTGGGGAGGAAGGTAATCTCCGCATCTTACTCTTCTGCCATCTTCCCCAAGCCCCAGCACAATTTCTTGGATAATCCACTTTTTTCTCTGATTTGAGATGGCAACCTCATAAAATACACAGATTCCTGTATATATTTAAACCCGACCTTTAAGTAAAAATTAGAAAGAATAAAAGAAAACACTCTGTTATTATATTTTAAAACAATGCTATTCTTTTCTTTCTTATTTGTCATTAGGCAGAAGAGGTTCAGGTAGAACCAAAGTGCTTCTGGGATAGGCTAGGTGACCTGCAGTTTCCTTTAATCCCCAAACATCCCATAATTTTGCAGATGAGAAAAGAGGTTCAGAATGGTAACTTGCCCACAGTCACACAGCATCCAGAGGGACCTTTTGTTTATTGTCTTTGAAATTAGTTATCTTAATAAATGACACAAAATAAAGGTAAAAATAATTTTGATAGTTGTGAAATACATGAAAAGTTTGCATCTTATGTTACCATGATGGTGTGTAATTAAATAAGAACTGAGTACCCAGAGAAGACTTGGCCAGAAAATGATAATGGCAATGGTGGGGTGCCTGTCTTTCTCCTTTTGGGAGATTCCAAGAAACACATGGATCACAGTAGAGAAGAGGGTCTATGAAACATCCTACAGCAATGCTGAGGGTGCTGAATTTGATCTTGTACAAAGCTACATTATCAGACCCTTCCTTCTCTATCATCTCATTTTACCTCTTTTCTCCTTCACTCAGGTGGCTCCTGTCACCCTGATATTCTTTCAGTTTCTGGAACACAGAAACCTTCCTTTTGAGCGTTTTTCCCTCTAATTGGAATAATTCTCCTCCTCACTTAGTAATTTTAAAATAAAATTTTAACTATATCTTATATATAAATAATATTTTAATTTAAAAATCATATGGCTATTAAGATATACGTAATATATATCTACATAAAGGATATAATAAAGTGTACATTTTCTAACAACAACTAGATTAAGAAATAGAGGATCACAAGCATGCTAGAAATCCTCACTGACCCTCTCTGACTCCATCCCATTTCCCTTCCCTCAGAGATAACCATTATTTTGGCATTTGTGGTAATAATTCCCTTACTTTGCTTGATCATTTAGTGGCTTTACATGCATTACATGCTTTTCTAGTTTTGAACTTTAAATGAATGGAAACATACTGTAGATATTCTTGAATGCCTTGTTTCTTCTTTCACTTAGCATAAACTTACACAATATTACTATACACGAATTTTGGAAACATTTCTCCCCATGAACTTGTTCATACATTTTCTCCTATTTTTTAATTTTTTTAAAAAATTGAGATGTAATTGACGTATAGCATTGTGTAAGTTTAAAGTGTACAACCTGTTGATTTTATATATACTGCAATATGGTTATTACTGTGTGTTTACTAGTTTACTAATACTTCTATGGCATACTAATTATAATGATCATAATGATCATTTTCTTTTTAGTGGTGAGAGCAATTAAAATATAGTCTCTTAGCAACTTTGAAGTTTGTATTACAATATTTTTTTACTGTAATCGCTATGTTGTTCATTAGATCTACAGAGCTAATTTATCTATTAGTTGCATAGTTTTGTGTCCTTAAACAACATCTCCCCCATTCCCCCAACCCCAGGTAACTACTGTTACACTCTCTGTCTTTACAAGTTTTTTTTTTTTTTAATATTCCACATATAAATAGTATCATACATATTTGTCTTCTTATGTCTGACTTATCTCACTTAGCATAATGCCTTCAAGGTCCATCCAAGTTGTTGCAGATTACAGGATTTCCTTTTTATTCTCAGGGCTGAATAATATTGCATTGTGGTATGTGTGTGTGTATATATATATATATATATATATATATATATATATATATATACACACACACACATACACACTATATATATATATATATATATATATATATATATATATATCACATTGTCTTTATTCATTCATCTATTGATGAACACATAGATTGTTTCCATATATTAGCTATTGTGAATAATGTTGTAATAAACATGCAGATATCTTTTCCATATCCTATTCTGTGTATGTGTATATGTATATTCAGAAGCAGAAAAATTGCTGGATTATATGTTAGCTATCTTTTTAATTTTTTGAGGAAACTCCATACGGTTTTCCATAGTAGTTGCACCAATTTACATTCCCACCATCAGTGCACAAGGGTTTCCTTTTCTCTACATCCTCACCAACATTTGCTATCTCTTGTCTTCTGAAAGATAGCCATTCTAATAGGTGTGGGGTAGTTTTACTGGATTTCATTTGCACTTCCATGATGATTAGTGATGTTGAGCATTTTTTCATGTCACATGTTGGATATTTGTGTGTCTTCTTTGAAAAAATGTGTATTCTGACCCCCTGCCCAGTTTTTTTAACCAGATTTGTTTGTTGTTGTTGTTATTGAGTTTTATGAGTTCTTTGTATATTTTGGGGTTATATACAGTAATTCCTTATCCAATATATGATGTGCAAATATTTTCTCCCATTCCTTAGGTTTTCATTTTGTTGATTGCTAACTTTGTTGTGCAGAGACTTTTTACTTTGATGTAGTCCCAATTGTTGATATTTCCTTTTGTTGCTTGTGTTTTTGGTGTCATGTCCAAAAAATCGTTGCCAAGACCAACGTCAAGAAACTTCTTCCCGATATTTTCTTCTAGGAGTTTTATGGTATTAGGTCTATAGGTTTATGTCTTAAATATGTCAAGTTAATTCCTGAGAGTGGTGTGAGATAGAGGTTCAATTTCATTTTTCTGTATGTGGTTAACTAGTTCTCTCAGTAACATTTGTTGAAGAAACTATTTTTTCCCCACTGAGTGCTCTTGGATCCCTTATCAAATTGTTGACTGTATATATGAGGATTCAATTCTGGGCTATCTACAGATCTTCCTCAACTTTCGATGTTGTTACATCCTGATAAACCCATCATAAGTTGAAAATGTTATAAGTTGAAAATGCATTTAATACACCTAAACTCAGAGGATCAAAATTTAGACTAGTGTACTTTAAATGTGTTCAGAACATTTACATTAGACTACCATTGGGCAAAGTCATATAACATAAAGCCTATTTTATAATAAAGTATTGAATATCTTTTATAATTTATTGAATACTCTGTTGATAAGTGAAAAACAGAATGGTCATAAGTGTATTGGTTGTTGACCCTCGTGATCACATGGCTGGCTGGGAGCTGAGGCTCACTCCACTGATCAGAATCATGAGATAGAATCATAATGCATATCACCAGCCCAAGAAAAGATCAAAATCCAAAACATGGTTTCTACTGAATGGGTATCACTTCCTCACTGTCATAAAGTCAAAAAAATTTAAGTTGAACCATCATAAGTCAGGCACCATTTGTATTCTGTTCTACTGGTACGTGTCTGTTTTTTATGCCACTACCATACTGTTTTAATTACTAAAGCTTTGTAGTATACTTTAAAATCAGGAAGTGTGAGGCCTCTGGTTTTGTTCTTTCTCAGGATTGCTTCATCTATACTGGGTCTTTTGTGGTTCTATACAAATGCTAGAATTTTTTTTCTGTTTCTATAAAAATTCCATTGGGATTTTGACCAGAATTGCTTTGACTCTATAGATGGCTTTGGGTAGTATGGACATTTTAACAATAATAATTCTTCTGATCCAGGAAGTTGGGATATCTTTCCATTTGTTTGTGTCTTTTTCAATTTCTTTTATCAAAGTCTTGTAGTTTTCAGTGTACAGAACTTTCACTTCCTTGGTTTAATTTATTCCTAGGTGTTTTATTGTTTTTTGATGTGATTGTGAATGGGACAGTATTTTTATTTTTTTTTAAGATGTTTCTTTTAGTGTATAGAAACACAAAGAAGTTCTACATATCAATTTTATGTCCTGCATTCTGAACTGAAACCACTGATTAGTTCCAACAGGTTTTTGTTTGGGTCTAAGACTTTTTCTATATAAGTTTATATCATCTGCAAATAATGACAATTTTATTTATTTTCCAGTGTGGATGACTTTTATTTCTTTATCTTGTCTAATTGTTCTAGCTAGGACTTTCAAAACTCAGTTGAATAACAGTGGTGAGAGTCTTGTCTTGTTCCTGATCTTAAGGAAAAGCTTTCATTCTTTCACCATGTAGTATATAAACTGGGAGTTTGTGGTAAATGGGCTTTGTTATGTTGAGGTATGTTCCTTCTATACCCAAATTTTGAGGACTTTCATCAAGAAAAGATATTGTATTTTGTCAAATGCTTTGTTTGAATCTACTGAGATGATTATATCATTGTTGTGTTTCATTTTACTGATGTGATATATCATGTTTATTTATTTGTATATACTGAACCAACTTTGCACCACAGAGATCAATCCCACTTGATCATGGTGCATAAATTGGTTAATATGTTGTTGAATTTGGTTTCCTTGTATTTTGTTGAGAAATTATTCACCTGTATTAAGGATATTAGTCTATTATTTTCTTGTAGTGTCCCTATTCTCCTGGCATCAGGGTAAAGCTTGCCTCTTAAAGTGAGTTTGGAAGTGTTTCCAACTCTTCAATCTTTAGGAAGACTGAGAAAAATTGCTGTTAATTCTTCATTAAATTTTTGATAGAATTCACCAGTGCATCATCTGACCCTGGGCTTTTCATTTTGGGAGGTTTTTGATGACTGATGAAATCTCTTTACTTATTATAGGTCTGTTCAGATTTTTTATTTCTTCATGATTCAGTCTTTGTAGGTTGTTTCTAGGAATTTTTATTTTCTTCCAAATCATCCAATGTGTTGGCATATAATTGCTCATAGTAGTCTCTTACGCTCCTATGAATTTTTGTAATATCATTTGTAATATATCCTCTTTCATTTCTAATTTATTTGAGTCTTCTTTCTCTTTTTCTCTAGTCTAGCTAAGTTTGTCAATTTTATTTATCTTTTTGCAAAACCAGCTGTTAGTTTCATTGATTTATTTCTACTGTTTTTCTGGTCACTATTGCATTTATTTTTGCTTTGATCTTTGTTATTTCCTTCCTTGTTCTAATTTTGGTAATTTGGGGCTTTTTTTTTTAGTTCCTTGAGATATAAAGTTAGTTTTATTTAAAAAATGTCCATTTTCCTAAAATATGCATTTATTACTATAAACTTCCTTTTTCGAACTACTTTGCAGTATCTTGTAGGTTTTGGCATGTTGTGTTTTCATTTGTTTTGAG
>RJWK010061866.1:0-12954 GCA_004363435.1 Platanista minor
AAAAAAAAAAAAAAAAAAAAAAAAAATTCGATGAATAAATTCATATTTATTGAACCTTATAAAACTTACAGAATATTAAATATTACCCGAAAGTTTATGAAACCCAAAATATTTATAGTGCTCTTTTTAAAAATGAGGACTGTAGAGTCACACAATCAGATAATCTATGTACAAATCTCAACTCTAAAACCAGGCTGGTCTTGTGACCTCAGACCCATCATTTAACCTTTCTGTGTCTCCATTTCCTCATCTGAACAATGCAGATAGTAGCAATTCATAGAGTTGTTTCCCAGATTAAATAAGTTAACCTTCTTAAGCACTGGTGAGATGTTCAGCCACAGTAAGCACTGCATATATATTATCTGTTACCACGATGTTATATTTTATCTACAATCATGATAAATATTGAAAAGATTGACAGTATTCTGTACTGGTAAAAATGAAAGAAAAATACGCTCTCAAATTCTACTGAAAGTGGAGGGATTTTTTGTTTTGAATGGCAATTTTAAATGATAAATACTTTGACCTCTAGATAGTCTACCTTAAAAAAATAGCTGTAGAAAGATGAAACAGTAAATATCCAAAGTGATGTTCACTAAAGCATTGTTTGTAATAGCGCAAAAGTAGGACAAATGCTTGAATATGTTGTTGTAGGGCACTGATTAAAAAAGTTTTGATGTAACTGTGTAATGAGATGCTATGCAACCATTTAAAAAATATATAGATATACTGGGATGAAGCCTGATATATTAAGTGGAAAAAGGAAATTGCAGAACAGTTCGTATAGTATATTGACATTCATATAAGAACAATTCATTCATAGATTTATGCTTAAACACTGAGAAAAAGATGCCTAGAAGAAACAAATGATACACAATTCCCTGTGGTTATCTTTGGGAAGTGCCCTTGGAGTAGTAGGGAAGGGGATTTTTTTTTTTTCACATTATATCTTTTTATGGTGTTGAAATTTTTTTATAACTGATGTGTTATTTTTATATAATAAAACTAGAAATTTTATTGCCTTTAAAAACAAGAATAATAAGTAAGTATATTGAGTCTGTGTGTCTCAGACTCTTTAAGGAAGAAAAAAAGTTGAAGTTAACTCTAAGCTTAAATGAAGGGAAGGCTCCAAACCTTAGTATTTTTTTTTTCTATTCTATCTTTTTTTGGAATTTCTTTATACATATAATAGATTTATTAGCAGATTGCTGAGTACAATGGCCTTCCAAATAGTTTGAATCAGAATCAAATGAGTGCTTTTATAGAATAAAAATAGGTTGGTTCAGAATCCACAAGAGTGGGCCTCTTACTTTTTTTAAACCCCCAGGAAATGATCTGGAGACCACGAAATTCTAAGAAGCACGTCTGCAGTGCAAAGGGATTGAGCTGGATGTGAGAGCTGGTTTTTTTTCTTTACCTGTTTCTGACAAGTATTAGCTGTGTGACCTTGAACAGTCCCAAAGAAACCTCCTGAGAACTGAGGTTCCTCATCTGTACAACTAAGACATTTACAAATTCATGAATTCCTAGATATATTTCAATGCTTATATGGGGCTTAGCACGTAGGCATTTTGTAATTTTTAAAAACCCATTAATTTTCAGTGTATTTTTTTCAAACTTACATAACAACAATGTATTAGTTCTCTTAAATAGCAACTAGGGCTCTAAATGGTACTGCCTTTGTGAAGCAATTTATCAGTATATATAAATAACCATAAACCGCTCATGAAAATTTATCTGAGTGAATATTTAAATTATAAGATAAAACTGTATTTCAAATACAGTGTATCTAAACACAAAATATCAATCATATTATCAATAATGGTAACATTTTTTGGGGAAAAACTTCTTGTTTGTTTAACAGTGAGGAAAAGTGAATGTGATGACAAATCAATCTTAAAAGTTCCTATGTGGCATTATAAGTATAATAGCAGTGAATGCAATAGAGTACAATGGAAAATGTTCATAATAGGTCAAATGAGAAAAAGGGTTCACCAAAATACATACATCATATTTGTAAACTATGTAAAATGTGCACATAATTTTTTAATTTTCAGTTTGTAAAAATGGTATACTAATTAGATATGTCAACCCCAACTTTACTATAGTACGTTTATTATATAGTAAAAGATTTAAAACATTTAATCCTAATATTCAGATGTTCTAATTGAAAATGTAGGAAGGATATATCAATAGAGGGGTTGAACTTTGTATCATAGCTATTTGAGAACACATCCTCTCTCCTTGCTAGAAAAAAATCTTTGAGAGCAGGTGTAGTTGCAGACTTCTAAGATTCCTGGCCCATGGAGTATACACTCTGTATAATTTCCTCCCATTCAGTGTGGGTGGGGCCTATGAACATGGAGCAGTCACTCTATTAGGTTGAGTTATATAGAGTGTCTTAGCAGACTGCAGGGATAGATTCCACAGCAAAGAATTTCTCCAGTTGGCCTTGAAAAAATGAGCTGTCCTATTGTGAAAGGAGGGGGTCACATGGTTAGGACCCAAGGGCAGCTTCTAGGAGCTAAGAGCGACCCCAGCAAGAGCCAGCAAGAAAATGGAAAATACAGCCCTACAATTCCAAGGAACTGAATCCTGACAAAACCAGTGAATGAGGAAGAGGACCCTGAGTCCCAGATGAGAACACAGTCCCCACTGACACCTTGATTTCAGCTGGTGGAAACCTAAGCCAGGAAACCATTTAACTCATAACCACTATCATGACCCATGGCAACTGTGAAGTAATAAATTTGTGCTGTTTTAAGCCGCTAAGTTTGTGGTAATTTGTTAGACATCACCTTCTCTTTCACTGAAGGTACCACAGGGTCTAGTAGAGTATACTTGGTTTGTGAATAAATATCTGTTGAGTGAATAAATAAATAAGTGACCAACTCTGACTTTTTAACTGGCTTTTGGATATTTTATAGTAAAATCTAAAGTCCATCTAGCTAAGTCCTTTCTATGATACATAAGTCAAAAAATGCATTAGAATCATTACTTATATCCAAGGTGAAAAAAATAAGGAATGAAAATAAAATACCAATTGATTCCTTAAATCACCTGAGAATTTTTTTTATGCCTTATTGTATTGTAGTAATATCAAGTATTTTGGAAAGGAAATGGAGAAAGGATTATGAAATATGTCTTTGGTTGGTGAAGTAGGAAAGAATATCAATAAATTAAATGATGCATTTACAGCAGAATGAAGCATATTTTGCTTGTAGTAATATCCAGTTAAAGAAATAAAATAAAACAAAACTCTCTGTTTTCTTGAAGTTCATCCCTACTTAGGATCACACATTGATGTGTAAAACTTCTGATTTTTCCCCCTATCACCCTGTAGCATAAGTTTCTGTTTAATGAGGGATCTCAATGTGATGAGGTATAAAGAAGAAAAGGTTTTATTTGTTCTAATCTCTGCTCCCCTCCTGTCCCATGTTGAACCCTATTTCTTATTTTAGTACCAGTTTTCTCAATAGCATCTTGGCCAAATTCCAGAATTTTCATTCATTTTAGCTGTTTGACTATTTTAATTATGCATGTCCTCACATTCTGGGATGGGGAAAAAAGCTCTTTGGGGCCTATTTTATAAAGGCACAAGTCCCATACATGAGAGTTTCACATTCATGACCTCATCACCTCCAAAAGGCTCCACCTCCAAACACCATCACATTGGGAGTTAGACTTAACATATTAATTTTGAGGGGACATAAATATTCTGTCTATAATAAGGTTATTAGTGAAAGCTATTTGAGATTAAGCCACTGAACTAATAATTAAGGAATTCTCTTTTTCCCTGTCCATAAACAGTACCAGATCCATCAATTTGGGCAGGATCTTGCCTGCACGTGCAGCATATTAATGTATTTTTATTACCACTGTACTATTAAATACTATAGTTATAGGAGAACATGCTTACCTTCATCATGTTTTGAGAAACTAATAATAATTCCTGGCTAATAGATGTGTTTTTTAATGAATTTAAGTATAAATCCATAAACCTCATACCTAATATAAGATAACCAAGGTTCGATTTCAAATTTACCTGGTGAGATTTTCTCTGTTATCAGTGGGAGACATACTATAACCTCTTTGTTATACATGATTATCCTCAATCATAAATCATACTCACAAGGACTAATAGAAAATCATTGCTCTGTTGAAAATCTCTACAGTAAGTGTCTAACTCCTTTAGTGAATGTTTTCCTTTAATTGGGATACCCTACGAAATATACATGTAGACTTCCTGCAACCTCACTACTACTTATTTGTAATTCCCTGCTCTGGAAAATATATGAAGAGTTTGCCACCTACATATGTTTGAATTCATCTGAACTTTTCCCCTGTGCTACAAAAAGAAAAACATATATCCTATTACTCCAGCTCATGGAGGTAGAGCTCATATTATCTTTGAAGGACATTCCCCGCTAGGAAAAAAGAGTGCAGGAACATGAGAATGAACCATATGATTCTTTGAAACAGCAGGCATAGAGAGAAGATAAAAAGGCTTTAAAAAATAATGACTTTGATGTCTACCAGCAGCCCAGAAACATGAGGACAGCACCCTAACAATCCTATTAAATTGCTATTGACCAAAGAAGCAATTTTTTTAAAAAAAGAGCCTTTTACATTTGTTTTTTGTTTCTTTCTTTTTTGGACTACATGTCAACTGTCACAACTTTTATTCTCTCAGGAGTGTTTTAAGAAGTTGATTACCAAGCAGAGTTAATTTAATAATGGATACACTGCTCCAATTGATCCTGTCATCTGTCATGCTGCCAGCAAAGCAGTGCATTATTTCAAGTCCAGGAAATAAAAAGGACAGGTAAAGTATGATTAAATTGGCTGTTATGAAATTTGGCTAAAACCTGGGAACATATGCCTTTACTTTTTCACTATTAAGTACCAGAGGACTCGGAAAATAGCAAACTTATTGCCTTGAATGTAAATTGCATGAAAAGATGTAACTTTGAGAATTATTTGACCTTTCATTCATATTGAGGAATAATGCCTATCTCTCCAAATTTTATTTTTTACCTTGATCTAATCCATTCCCCCACACAGCTGCCATAATTAAATTAAAAATTATGTTAGGAAAATATATGGTGAATGCAAATTGGTGGACTCAGATAAAACTCTCACTTAAGACATCTAGAAACACTTAGTAAATGATAGCCAAGAAAAAAAGGATAGGAAATATCCAGGTGACAAAGATGAGGCAAAAAACAGGAATCAGAACAATCAGAGGTGAATTGACATGGTCATAGAGGGCTAAAGAAGAGGTGGAGGTGATCGGATCAGTAGCCAGGAAAGAAGACAAGGCCTTGGTACTTGTTAGGCAGGAATTGTACCTGTGACCACATATTAATGTGGGATACTTTGACAGCTGTCCCCTCAGTAGAACAAAGCCATCTCTTAGTCCAGGAAGTTTACAAGCTGTCTGGGTATTGAGTGTTAAAAAAGTATCCTCTGAAGAACAGAATCATGTGTTTTACAAAGACTAGGCTAAAAATGTGTCAGGATTCTCTAAAATCAAAGTAAGAACTTTGGTGCATCTGGCAGAAGCAAACACAGAACTAGTTGAAGGACTTTTCAAAAACCAGTCCTTGGGATATTACCATAGAAGAAAAAAGCCCTGCCCTAGATAATGTAATAACAAAATTGCAGAGAATATAAGAAAAAAACTTATATGAATGTGAACAAGTGAACTCAACACACAGAAGGATTCAATCCTAAGAGCTTCAGCATGGATGAAACAAACACACACAGCTATATAATAATTATATATTAAAAGTTTAAAGATATAAGAGAAAGAATAAAATATCCTAGAAAGGAAAATAAAAACTATTGGCAAAAAATAACATGGTTTGAGACAGAACTAGAACTTCCATAACCAAAAACAAATAGAGCAACTGACATGAAAATATTAGAGAATGTGTTAAATAACATGTACACATGAATGAGGAGAGAATTGTTAAACATTAAGATAGGTTTTAGGAAATTACCTACAGTTTAGTCAAGAGAGATAAGGGGAGAGACACTAAGTGGAGATAAAGGCAGAAAGAGTAGAATGAGAGCATTCAACATACGTAGTCTAACAATAGTTTGAGAAGGAGCAAATAAAGATAATGGGTAATAAATAATATGCCAATAATCTTTAAAGGACTAATTAAATGTATGATTAAGCTGAAATATTAGGGAAAATAGAGATAAATCCACCTCTAGCCAAAGTGTTGGAAAACTGCAGAAAGCCAAGAACAAAGATAAGGGAACTAGAAAGAAAAGACATTCCCTACAAAGGAATAATAGTTAGATTGAAACTAGGGTTCACCACACAATAATACAAGATAGAAGGTAGCAGAAAACGAGCTCCAAAGTGCTGAAGGAAAAAAACTGTCAATTTATATATCTAGCTAAGCTGTAATCCAAGGATCACTGTGTGTGGTGGAAATAAAGACATTATACACAATAATGAAAGACATTACCAATTCCAGATACTAACCAAAAACAGTACTAAAATGTATTGTACTTCAGAAAGAGGGATGGAGATCTATCTCATAAGTTTGGAGTAGGATAAAAAAAAATAGTGCATTAAGAAATTAGTTGACCTAGAGATTGTCATACTGACTGAAGTCAGATAGAGAAAAACAAATATTGTATGATATCTCTTATATGTGGAATCTAAAAAAAAAAAATGATACAAATGAACTTATTTACAAAACAGAAACAGACTCACAGACTTGGAGAATGAACTTATAGTTACCAGAGAAGGGTGGGAGGGGAGGGATAGATAGGGAGTTTGGGATTGACATGCACGCACTGCTATTTTTAAAACGGATAACCAACAAGGACCTACTGTATAGCACAGGGAACTCTGCTCAATATTATAAACAACCTAAATAGGAAAAGAATTTGAAAAAGAATAGATATGTGCATATGTATAACCAAATCACTTTGCTGCACACCTGAGACTAACACAACATTGTTAATCAACTATACTCCAATGTAAAGTAAAAAGTTAAAAAAATTAGTTGTTAAGTATAAAATTAAATTATCATTGACTTAAGAAAACAATGATAATATGAACTATTCTGGAAGATGAATAACCAAGAGGATAAATACAGTATAAAACTAGAATAACGTGAAAAATTGTAGTTGGGTAATCAGAGATGTAGCATTCTGAGATCTTGCTGTTGGAGAAAGTTGGGGATCATGATTGATAATATACTTAAGAAAGTCAAATGTACATATTAAATATTTAAGATAATTACTTATAAGAATTAAAACATGTAAACATTTTACTCCAGGACACAAAAAACACTTAACAGAAGGCAGAAAAGGAGAATAAAAATAAAAGAGAGAGTAAATAAAAATATAATATGATATGGGCTTCCCTGGTGGCGCAGTGGCTGGGAGTCCGCCTGCCGATGCAGGGGACATGGGTTCGTGCCCCGGTCCGGGAAGATCCCACATGCCACAGAGTAGCTGCGCCCGTGAGCCATGGTCTCTAAGCCTGCACGTCCGGAGCCTGTGCTCCGCAACAGGAGAGGCCACAACAGTGAGAGGCCCACGTACCACACACACACACACACAAAATATATATATATGTATATATATATATAATATGATAGACATTAATTCAAATATATAAAATGTTCAAGTAAAATAGGAGAGTATAAAGTTTAGCTATATACAGTGAACGTAAGATTAAATTATCACGCAGCAGCACATTTAGAATGGAATCAGCTACTCAATGAAAGTAAAAAAATCTGGCAAAAAAGTACAGTTGACCCTTGAACAAGGCAGGGATTAATCCATGTATAATTTATCGTTGGCCTTCTGTATCTGTGGTTCCTCTTCATCCACAGATTCAACCAACCTGTAGCATAGTACTTATTGTTGAAAAATATCTGCATATAAGTGAACCCCTGAAGTTCAAACCCATGTTGTTCAAGGGTCAACTGCAGTCAAATTCAAGTTTTTCAGAGCCCAGGAAATTAACCAATGACTTGCAATCATCAAAAGAGCATTTATTCAAGAAAACTGGCTGAATCTCAGTGAGAACAAGGAGTTTTTTTGGCATTTTATCTTGTCCCATCCCAAGCCTCTTCTCCCCATCTCCATAGTAGTTGTAAAAACCAGCATCCCTGCAGCCAATGGAGGAGTCAAACTGGGTATGGAGCTCAAAAAAAAGCCCATCCTGAGACGACTGTCACCATTTGATCTGCCTGACATAAAACCCATTTGCAAGGCTTGCCCTTATTTGATCAGAATCAGCACTCACTCAGTGAGAAAAGCCCTACTCCCAGGGAGTTAAACAACAGCAACAACAACCAAACACATACACACATACAGCACACACACCAAAAACAGACACAGATGTTTAACACTGCAGCTGCCTGAGGCAGTAATAACCGTAGAAGCAAAAAAGAGGCTGGCAAAAACCAAAAAGGAATATCTGGGGAGTGAAAGATTCACAAGGGCTTTGAAAATCTCCAACATGAGGCACGTATACAGGTCTGTGTGTATGACCTGGGAAGCCCTAAGAAGGCACCAGTGTCTTACATCTGGCTGACCCACAGGCTATACAGAAGTAGGGAGAGAAGCCTAAGGTGGAGGTGTAAACTGCCAGAGCACTGAAGGTATGACCCACAGCGTATAAGAGTCCCACTCCACAGAATGGGAGATTGATTAGATCAAGCTCTTTTGGGAAATCTTTTCATATAATTGAAATTAATATAATTGGTATTAATATGAAATAGCCTGTAAATTAAGGTATTAATTATAGTCCCCAAGTAAATTACTAAAAACATACGTCAAAAAAGTCAGTAAAAGAAACACGGAATTAAAATGGTACACTAGAGAATATTTAGTTAACGCAAAATAAGTCAGTAACAGAAGAAGAGGAACAATAAGTATGATATATTTGTTTATTATATATGATATACAGTAAATGTGTATGTATGATATACATTAAATCTTTATCATATATATGATATATAGTAAAAAATAGCAAAATGGCAGATATAAATCCTATATTATCAGTAATTGCATTAAAAGTAAATGAATCAAGCATTTCATATAAAATCAAGACTGGAAGAATGGATACAATATATATGTGCTGTCTGTAGGAGACATACTTTAAAGATACAAATATATTAAGAATAAAATCCAAGAAAAAATATATACCAAGGAAACTGTAACCAAAAGAGAGCTGGAATATCTCAAAGTAAATGGAGTAAAATAAAATACTTATGGTCAAAATAAATGGAAAGACATTCCATATCCATGGATAGGGATAACAATATTGTTATCATGCTATAACTCCTCTAATTGACCTGTAGATTCAACACAGTTCTTATCAAAAAATGCAAGAGATTCAGAATAACCATAATAATCTTAAAAAGGAAGAATAATGTTGGAAGATTCAAACATCCAGATAGTAAAACTTACTAAAATGTTACAGTAATCAAGACAGTGTATTACTGAAATGAGGATACAAATACAGATTAATAAAATAGCACTGAAATTAACACATATTTGTGGTCAGTTCATTTTTTAATAAAAGTTCCAAGACTATTTAATGAGAAAAATCGACTTTTCAACAAATGATGCTTGGAAAACTCGATATCTATATGAAAAGAATGAAGTTGGACCCCTTTCTCATGACATATAAAAAATTAACTCAAAATAAATAAAAAACTGTGAGATAACACTATAAAACTTTAAAAGAAAACATAGGAGTACATGAAATGCTGAATTCTGAGAATATGCTTACTCATCACAACAAAATTAAATTAGAAATCAATAACAATAACCTATCTGGAAAATATCAAATATTGGAAAATTATATAACATAAATTTGAGAAACTGATGGACAAAGAACAAAATTTCAAGTGATTGTAAAATATATTAATATGAATGTTAATGAAAATAAAATACATCAAAATTTGTGGACTACATCATAATCAGTGTTTTGTAAGAAATTTATAGCTTTATACGTGTGTATGAAAATGAAGAAAAATTTCAATTAATGAAGTTTGAAAAACTTCCGCCATAAGAAGTTTGAAAAGGAATAGAAAATTAATCTAAAACAGAGTAAAGGAAATAATAAAAAGAAGACAAAAACAATGAAACTGAAAGCAGATAAATAATAAACACAACTAACAGATCCAAAAGTTGATTTTTTGAAAATATTAATAAATTTGATAACCTGTAATGAGGCTGAACTGAAAAAGGTCAAACCAGAAATTATTAGTAATAATGACTAGAGAATCAGCATGCATGAACCACTGCTTCCTATGCTGTCTTCTCTTCTTGAGCTCATCTGTCTTATTAGCCCTTCCCTCTCGTCTGACATTCATTGCATGCTACTAACCGTGATGCCTGTGCTCTGCTGTAAAATAAGATTTTAGCAAGGACTTTGTAAGTTTCAGCTACTAGAGCTTGATGACTTCAGTAGATGAAAATAGTTACCACTTCCTTTTCTTGGTTTTTGTGTCAGCAAGGGAGCCTGACAAGCTGTGTTTGATTTGTTGACTCATTGACAGGATGAGACAAGTGAAAGGAAAGGGAAAACTCATTTCCTGCTTAATCACAGAATGAGTAAGATAAGAAATGAAGTGTAGAATAGATTGGACAAGGTAAAGCAACACATGTCTTACAGTTCACAAATATTTATGATTTTATTTTGATTTTGAGCATGTACATGTGTGTGTGTTTACTTTCACACTAATAATGTAAATGACCAGTGGTGAGTAAATTCAGAACAACTATGATATCTCTAGAATAAAAACAAAACCAAACAAAACCCAAAAACTCCTGGCACTGTACATACTGACCTAGTAGTGTCTTTTCCCCTTTAAAAAAAATGACCTTTAAAAATGATTTGCCTATTAAGAAAACTAAGAGTTGGTTCTTTGAAAAGGTAAACAAAATTGGCAAACCTTTAGCTACACTAACCAAGGGTAAAAAAGAGAGAGAAGCCTAATCAACAAAATTATAAATGAAAGAGGAGATATTACAACTGATACCACAGAAATATGAAAGATCATAAGAAGCTGCTATGAACTACTATATGCCAACAAACCAAACAACCTAGAAGAAATGGAAAAATTCTTAGAAACATACAAACTACCAAGACTATACCAGGAACAAATAGAAAATCTGAACAGACCAATTACTAGTAAGGAAATTGAATTAGTAATCAAAAATCTGTCAGTGGAAAAACATCTCAGGACCAGATGGCTTCACTAGAAAGTTTTACCAAATATTTAAAGAAAAATTCATGCCAATTCTTCTCAGAATCTTCCAAAAAATAAAAGAGGAGGGACCACTCCTAAACTCATTTTATGCAGCCAGCATTACTCTGACACTAAAGCCATAAAAGGACACTATGAGAAAAGAAAACTACAGGCACATATCCCTGAGGAATATAGGTGCAAAAATTCTCAATAAAGTACTAGTCAAGTGAATTTAGCAGCACATTGAAAGGATCATTCATCATGATCAAGTGGGATTTATCCCTGTAATGCAATGATGGTTCACATAAGCAAATCAATAAATGTGATACATCACATGAAAACAATGAAAGAAAAAAATCATATGATCACCTTAATAGATGCAGAAAAAGCATTTGACAAAACTCAGCATACATTTATGTTAAAAACTCTTAACAACTTAACAACAGAAGGAACATATTGCAATATAATAAAGGCCATATATGAGGAGCACAAAGCTAACATTATACTCAATGGTGAAAGGTTAATAGCTTTTCCTCTAAGATCAGGAATAAAACAAGGTTGCCCACTCTCACCACTCCTATTCAACATAGTACTGGAAACCCTAGTCAGAGCAATCAGACAAGAAGGAAAGTAAAAGGCATCAAAATTGGAAAGAAAGAAGTAAAACTGTCACTATTTGCAGATAACATACTTTATATATAGAAAATTCTTAGACTCTACCAAAAAACTTAGATCTAATCAATGAATTCAGTAAAGTTGTAGAATATAAAATTAACATATAAAAATTAGTAGAATTTCTATACATTAACAATAAGTTATTTGAAAAAAAATAAAGAAAATGATCCCATGTGCAATATCATCAAAAACAATAAAATACTTAGGAATAAATTTAACCAAAGAGGTGAAAGATACCTAAACTGAAAACTGTAAGACTGATGAGGGAAACTGAAAACAGAAATAAATGGAAAGATATTCCATGTTCATTGATTGGAAGAATTAATATTAAAATGTCCATACCCAAAGCCATTTATAGATTCAATGCAACCCCTATCAAGATTCCAATGATATATTTTTACAGAAACTGAATAAACAATCCTGGAATTTATATGGACCCACAAAAGCAATCCTGAGAAAGATCAACAAAGCAAGAGGCACCATAGTTTGTGATTTAAAGCTATATTATAAAGATACAGTAATCAAAATGGTGTGGTACTGACATAAAAAATAGACACATAGACCAGTGGAACAGAATCTAGAGCCCAAAAATATACCTGTGCATATATGGTCAACTAATACTTGACAAGGGAGCCAAGAATCCTCAATGGAGGAAAAACAGTCTGTTCAATAAATGGTGCTGAAAAATTTAGATATTCACATGTAAAAGAAGGAAACTAGAATCCTATCTTATACCACTCACAAAAATTAACTTGAAATGGATTAAAGACTTAAATGTAAGCCTGGAAACCATAAAACTCCTAAAAGGAAACATAAGAAAAAGCTTCTTCCAAGGGTCTTGGAAGTGCTATTTTTGGATATGACATCTAAAGCATGGACAACAAAATAAAAAATAAACAAGTGTGAGTACATCAAGCTAAAAACTTTCTGCATAGCAAAGGAAACAATCAACAAAGTGAAAATATAACATACCAAATTGGAAAAAAATTTGCAAATCTTATTTCTGATGAGTGGTTAAATATATAATATATAAAGG
>RJWK010061867.1:0-12954 GCA_004363435.1 Platanista minor
GTGGCGCAGTGGTTGAGAGTCCGCCTGCCAACGCAGGGGACACGGGTTCGTGCCCCGGTCCGGGAAGATCCCACGTGCCGCGGAGCGGTCAGGCCCGTGAGCCATGGCCGCTGAGCCTGAGCGTCCGGAGCCTGTGCCCCACAATGGGAGAGGCCACAACAGTGAGAGGCCCGTGTACTTCGTGTGAGAACCTTTGGCCCAGGCGGTGCGGCCGTGGGAGCGGCCGGAAGTCCCGGCCAGGAGCACAGGTCTCAGCCTGCGGCGTCTACATCTTATTTATGACTCAACAATAAATGTGTGCTTTTTTCCTTTTTCGGTCCTAGGTTTATTTGATAAGACCATTAAGCAGGCCAGAAAGATGCTCTAAAAGTAAACCCTAACTAATGCAATTCCTTTCTTTCAAAAAATCTGAACCTCTTTTAAGCCTAGACCATAGCAAATGTGTTTATCGTAGGATGGCTACATGGTGGAAATTCTTCCAAACATTTGGCTGGAAGAGACCTGGGAGGCCAGCTGATTCCCGGACCTTTAACCTGTTTTTCCAGGTGACTCATCCGAGGATGGTAAGACGGGGACCGAGAGCCAGCCCCCCTCTCCAGGGCTCAAAGGTGGCCTGTTCCCGACTCCCTGCCCTGCAAAGGCTGCTTCTTGCAACACAGGAGTGACTTGGGAAGGTGGACAGACAGGCCCTACCAGTTCCAGTTACCACTGCCCTGATGAAATGACATCTGGTTTCTTCCTCAAATAAGACCTGAAAGAAGCATTCAGGGCTCCCTGAGTTCAGACACTAGGAACCGAGGCACTAAATACCGGCCACCGAACACTCAAGGGAGAGCCTGGGCTCCAGGCAGGAGGGCACCTCTACCCCTCAAGGCCCCAAGCTGGCCTCCCCGCTCCCAACGCCGACCGTGCTCACCTCCTTCCGCACATCCGCCTTCTCACCCACATCCTGCAACCAGGCTCTGAGGGAGCCTCGAGGCCTCCTCTAGGCCCCTTCACGCCGGGCCCACAGCCCCTCAATCATCTTTCTATAGTCTGTGTAGCATCTGGGCCTCTCCCCAAGCATAAATAAACCTCCTGCTCAAGTTTAAGGTCATGCTCTCGTCTTTACTTTGTGACATTAAGAGCAGGGGACGCTTCCAGAGGTATTACTTTAAACCAATATAAAAATATTAGAAAAAAGAATGTATCCCTGCATTACTTATGAAAAGAAGCAATTGTTTTTCATCTTTTTTTTTTTGCGGTACGCGGGCCTCTCACCGTCGTGGCCTCTCCCGTGGCGGAGCACAGGCTCCGGACGCGCAGGCTCAGCGGCCACGGCTCACGGGCCCAGCCGCTCCGCGGCATGTGGGATCCTCCCGGACCGGGGCACGAACCCGCGTCCCCTGCCTCGGCAGGCGGACTCTCAACCACTGCGCCACCAGGGAAGCCCTTTTTTTCATCTTTATTGGAGTATAATTGCTTTACAATGGTGTGTTAGTTTCTGCTTTATAACAAAGTGAATCAGTTATACATATACATACATTCCTGCATCTCCTCCCTCTTGCATCTCCCTTCCTCCCACCCTCCCTAGAAAATAAGTAATTTTTAAAAAGAACATTCATTCTATTGCCATTTAGAAAATCAGAAAAGATGTTTTCAAACATTTGCTATATTCAATTGTCTTTGCCAGCATTAACAGTGCAATCTATTATTAGAGAATTTTCACACTAAAAATGTTACTATTGCTGACCTAGAAAGACAAGCCCTGTGCGAGCACTGTGCCAGGCTCTTCGCGTGCTGAGTGCTCCGCCCTCACCCCAGCCACCCTGGGAAGCGGGGACTTGAGTCACCCTCACATTCAGACGAGGACACACTGTGAGGCTAAGGGGCGTCCCTCACCCAGAGGCTCGGCCACCAGGACCTGGGTGGAGACAAGCTGGTTCCAGTCTGCACTGCATGGCCCTCAGCCAGCCTCTCAAGAGAGAAGAACGTCAAGACCACATTACGTCAGAATTTGAAGACAGGAGAATACCACTCCCCAAACTAAAAGGGGAAACGCAGGCGGAGTTCCCAAGGATTTCATTACCAGCCCAGCCACTCATGGGCGACTTGATAAACAGGCAAAGTCTAACCAGCAAAATGGCGTTTGGTACATAATACCAAATAATACCCGACTTCTAGAAAACGTGAGGAACTAGGCCTCCAGGCATCACGCTTCCTACCTCAACGTCAAACACCTCGACGGAGTTGTCCAGCAGCTGCACTCGGACGGGCATCCTGGCTGCTGGCCACGCCGCTGCTGCCGAGGGGCCCTGCCCAGGTTCGAGGGTGCTGATGCCCGCGGGGGTCGGGGCGCCTAGGCGTGTCCCTGGGGTCTGCAGGACGCGGTAGGTTCCTTCCAGCTCCCCCATTCTTCACCAGCTAAGAGTGAGGAATGCACTAAAACACACACAAAAAAAACCAAATTATCCCCAGTTATTTCTATATTGAAACAACATAAGAAAGTTATCAGGTGCACAAGAGTTCTCTGCACTGTTTCTGCACTTCTACGAGTCTTAACTGACATCAAAATTAAGAGTTTAGAAAGATTATCTTCTCCTCATACCTCGACTGGTGAGCATACACAGCAACAAGCCCCAGCACCGCTATCGCCAGGGTGCGCGCAAGCAGGCGGGGCGTGCACTCATTTAGCCCCCAGACGCCCTGAAGGAGCCGCAGCATCTCTGCCCACCGGCAGGGGGAGGGGAGGCCCACAGCCGCCTGCCTCTCTTTCCCCAGACCACCCAGAGGCCCTGCACCTCCTCCCTCCACCAGCCCAGACATTCACGTGCTGACCACACGCTCTGTGTGCCAGACAGCGCTTTTCAGCCAAGGGAAAGGGGTACACACAGCACGGTGCCAACATGGGTCCCGGGTCCCACCTCTGCTGACACAGTGGGGAAAATGCCAAGGAAGGTGGACGAAGACATGCCCGCTTGGCACGCCCTGGTTTTTCTAAGCTGTGTCACCAGGCTGGAGTGGGGGCCACCAGTGGTTCAGGAGGTAACTTCAGACTTGGCGCTGAGTGACAGCCTGGCACACGTCACGGGGAGCACATGCGGGCCACCCTTCCCAGCACCCGCCCTGCCCCGTCCTCACGATACCCTTGTGGTCACCACCACCCACGCCCTCCTCACCCATGACAACACCGAGGGTCTGCAAGGGTCAGAGAGCCGCGCCGGCAGGCGCTCGTGCCCTTTCAATCCTCCTCAACGTGCCGGGGGAAGGGTTTCCGGTTCTCAGCTGTTAAGTTGAACAGAGCCAATCACGCCATTGCTTTTAACAACCAAAGGACAGGCTCAGTGCCCGCTAGAATCCAGTCATACTGCCTTGCTTTTAGTCGTCCTTATTAATATAGTTACCTTCTATTTATGGCCAATTCCCTTCTTAAATACGTGTATTTATGTATGAAGGTCAACTTAAAGAAACATACCTAATGGTTAAACACAGTACGGCAAACACAAATGTCAGATGTTTAATCAAGAAAGAACGCAGATGTTGTGAAAATCATTTTATTTTGCTTAATCATCTTCAGAAAGTCTTCTAATTTGCAGTCAATGTTTTAGCGAGTCAACCTCGCTGAACCCTAGGCCGTGCCCTTTCACGTCCGTTTACTTGCTGAGTCCTCTGGCCTTCTCCTCTTTTTCCAGCTTATTTTGTTATCACGAGAAACCAACTCATGAACTTATTACCTCTTCAATTAAGATGGAAAAGCTTCTCAGTGACCCACTGCCAAGCAACTCCTACTTAAACCCTACTCGGCGAAGACCTTCCCAACAATCTGCGTTGAGAATTTCCATGCACGTCTGGTTTATCAAACAAGCAAACAGAAAACGAGAAAGCTAAACCCCCCGGGAAAGGAGAAATGTGCGTAGCACGAGCAAAGTGATGAGGCGACGTGTCAATCTGTGAAATACAGCTCCCGACCCACCTCATGCACAAACGAACGGGCTGACCCCCTGCTCGGACTGGCGTGTAGATCCCCTGCGCCACACCTGTGGTTCAGGTTGGCCGTTACCCACCATCTTCAGATTTCTCTCTCCAGGCTGCATGCCCCCGGAAGCAGTCACTAATTCTGTAAATATGTGCTAAGTATTTACTTAATTAACTGTCGCAGGCATCAAAGAACAGGCACCGCACAGGCCGCAGTCAGGAGCCACACTTCTGAAAAGCCCTGTTTTCATGCTACTGACTGATACTCAGCGTGAGGTATATGAGGTTCTGAGAGCCACAGATGTGAGCGTTTTCATGCCAGTCTCACAAACCTGAGTAGTTACTGCAGAAGAGAGGGCTGTTAAGGAAGTCAAGCCCAACCCTCAGGTGTCCCAGGTGCGTACACAGGTGAGAGTAAAGCGTGGTCGGCTCACAGCACTTGCCCGACACCCACCACCAAGAGGAGGTTCTCCCGAAACAAGCTATGGGATGCTTTACTGTGGGCACCAAAGTGATCCTTTCCCTTTTAAGTAAAGCTACAATTCTGAAAACATATATACAACCAAGACGTACTTTTAGGAGTCACTTCTGCTGTGTGTTCCACTGTAAAATTCTCATTTATATTTCTTCATAATAATTTTAGATGAAAAAAAATTTCTTCAGGTTCTTTCTCTTTTACTTATTATAAGAAAGTCACGTCTCAAGGCCTACTTTTAAAACAAAACAAAACAAAAAAAACCAAGCAAGACTAACCTGTCTTGAGGGGCACATCCGGGCAAGAAAACTGCAAGAACACGCAGGGAGGTTGTTCCTAGAACGGTCAGGGCAGCGGTCCCCTTGGTGGGCGGGCACAGGGGAGGGGTCCCGGGTGTGGCCCGCGCAGTTCCATCGCTTCACTGGACAGTGTCCACTTCATTCATTAATCTGTACATTTGATTAATGCAGTTTTTCTGTATCTGTGTTTATTTTATAATAAAAATATATTTAAACCACCATACTTTTAATTTACCATTGTTTCATCTCTCTTAAGAACGAAAGATACGTTAGACATGAAAAAAACAATTTTCTTGGCTCAAGGAATTCTAAAACATGGCTCTTGAGAGGAAGCCTTTGTAGATTTGTACACCTTCTGAGCAGCACACTTCCATCCTAGTTATTTGCACCTGGTCAAAGTAAGACACCCACACAGCTTAGGCTGAGACTCCGGACCACGAGACGGCCTGATCCCAGAGGTTCATCCGAGGGAGACAGGTTCTCTTAAGAAGAAGTGACCCCATGGTGCACCCTCCTCCTGATATTCCAAAGAGAGCTCTGTTTGCTATTACACAACGGCAATGTGGCATTAAACCACCCATTCAATAATTACTCAGCTTTAAGTTTAAGGAAGTTTAGAAAGGAAGACACTTAATGGAAAATTGAATGTAACTGCCATGCTGTGAATGTTAGTTAATCATGGGCTCATTTTAGAACAAGCAGCAGAAGGGACCCCTCCCTGCAGGAGTGTGAAGCTGCTCATTCGACAGTCTTGCTACAGCCTGATTGCTTCCTGTAGTCTGACAATGAGGAAAAAATGAAAGGGAAAAATGTATGCACTGAATTTGCTTTACATAAATTATAACCTAACAGAAATTACTTTGTTTTGCTCTGTGTGCTTAAAAGTAAACATTAAAAAGGCAAGAATATGCAAACTGGACTAGACACACAGAGCGCGTCCTGCAGTCCTGCAGACCCTAAACGTCAGGCATAAGCCCCTTCTCACTCCCCTGATGCTGCCAGAGACCCTCTCCAGAAATCTGGAGGGAATCAGCGGTGTCAAGAGTCAGACGCCTACGAGGGACTCCAGTTCCCTTCTCCCTCCAAGGTGAACAAAATGATTTGCAGTCTTCATTCCTAAAAATATTTCTGGTGGCTACATACAAATTTCCGCCACTGATATTTAGTGTTACCTACTACAAACTCGGCTCCTATATGTTCTCATTTAATAAAAAGTTTAAAAACCACCTCGTGACATATAATTTCCATCTTGAAGTTGGAAAAATTCGGCTCAAAAGTCTGCCAAGGTTTTGGGTGATGATGTGTCAATGCAGGTTTGTAACAAAGGTACCACTCGGGGGTGTGTGTGTGTGTGTGTGTGTGTGGGGACTGGGGAGGGGGGGAGACTGTGCACGTCTGGGGGCGGGGGGCATATGAGAAATCTGTGAAACTTCCACTCTATTTTTCTGTGAACTTGAAATTGCTCTGAAAAGCAGGTCTATTAAAAAGAAAAAAAAAAGCTCTGCCACAGAAGACATAATTCAGAAGTGACAAAGCCAGGACATGAGCCCAGCCCAGATTTGGCCCTCAAGTCGCCTCCCCCTCGGCTGGAAAATCAGCCCGTGGCTCCCCAGACAAGCGCAGTCCACTGTCCACAGCAGTGGGAGTTGCTCAAATTTCTGTCACGCATGGAAAAGATCTCTACATGCTTCTTTGATGAGAAGGTGAATAAAAGCAAGGTGCAAAGCAGGCGCATGGCGCACTAATTCTGGTTAAAAGAGGAAGACCGAAAACACATGCATTTTGCAAACCACCACCCTGGAGGGTAAACCAAAACCTAAAGGAAAGAGCTGCCTCTGGGGGCAGGGGGAAGGGGAGGTGCTGGGAGGGCAGCGCTGGGCTCTGCTTCCTGAGTCTACGGTGTTCAGTCATGTCGCACAGGGAACCTTGTCGATGTGCTTTTGCCACGTAACATAACCTGTTCCCAGAAGTAACACCCGGGGGTGACAGCCATGGGGGCCAAAATTCTGCCCGCTGCAAGGTTTTTGTCGGGTAATTCCGATGACTGCATCATCTCAGCTGTCGCCTATCTCTTCTCTTGTGAGCTGGTATTTCCCTGGTTCTGTGTAGGCCAGGTAATTTTGGATTATATCCTGGACATTTTAAACACTGTGTTATGAGCCTCTGGCCTTGTTTAAATCCCACAGAGAATGTGGCACTTCTCTTTCGGCAGCACTGGCCTTGCTGGGTTCAGGGCCGCAGCCGTGGTCTCAGCATCAGCTCCACCTTCAGAGGCTCCATCCTCCCTGTGCACCATCACCCAGCTGCCAGCCTGGCTCCCGGGCTGCGGTCGACCCCTTAGTTGAGTTCCCACAGCCTCTGGCAAGTGGCGCAGGGTCGGGCCCGTGCGTGTAAAGCTCGGTGTCGAGCCCACAAGTTCATCGGCGACTCTGAGGGGTCACCTCCTGAGCTCCCCCACTCCACAGCTCCCTGGCTTACTTCTCAGTCCTCCAGCCAGAGGACCGTGGCTTGTTCCCCTGCTCTGCCGTGCACGTCCTGGGACTGCACCGTTGCTGGGACCAGGCTGCAGGAAAGAGAGTAAAAAGCCCTTGGAGTTTTAGGTGTCTCAGGCCTGGCTGGAGAACAGGGAGAGAGAGAAGAAGAAAAGGCGGCTTCCTCCCACTCTCTCTACAGCCCAAACTGGGTGGCCCCCCCTGCAGCCCTCCCTATCTGCCCCTGGAGCCCAGTTCCGGGTTTTGGACACCCTGAAGCCGGCTGGGGACCGGTGGTGCTGGAGGGAGAACAGGAAGCTCAGTGCTCCCGCGGCAGGCACTTCAGACCCTGGCCTTTGTCTGCCCGCCACCACTTCCTTGCCAGGGTCCTCAGAGCTGCTCACGCAGCTGTCCAGCTTTGTCGCCACAGTCAGCGGGAGAGACAGGCTGCAGGAGGCTTATCCCTTCTTCCCACAAACGGAACTTGATATCCATGCATTTCAAGCATGTTTGCAGAGGTCGTCTTTGAGAGAGGGAAGAGACTTGATTTTCATTTCCCTCTTTCCTGGCGCCTGTGTCTCTTGAATTGCCTACCGTGATGAACGTGTGCCTACTTCTGAAATCGACGGCTTCGGGCAGACGGCGGCAGGGGTCACCTACAGCTGAGCCCGCTCGCCTTCAAAGAGAGAGCCGGGGCAACCACCCACGTATCCTCTAGGTGTTGGGCTTGCTCCTCCTTCTCAAATAGTGCAGTTAAAATACAAACTAACATTTTAAAACACTCTCTTTAAATCAACTGAAAAAATTGATCTCTTGCTCCGATACTGAGACTTCTTCCCCCCAACGTTCATCTTGTGTTAACTATTACCAAGGCAACTGGGATCTGAATGACGTAGGAGATAAAGTTGATAACGCCCAGTCATTTAAGCGATTTGTAAAACAGCCAGTGCTGCTTCCTCCCTCCAGACACATCCCACCAGCCGCAGGAAGAGGCGCCGTGCGTGCGCGCGCCCTCACCCACATGCCTCCACGGTGTCATGTGGCACCAAGCGACGGACCACAAGCTGCCCCTATGCCGGCTATGTGACTCTAAAGCCATTCTGCCTCGTTTCTGGGCCCCTCACTGGCACCGGCCCTTCCAAGGTCCTAAGAAAGGCCCTCGGTGAAGTGTGGCCACGATCACAGCCTTCTGGAAAATTCAAAAACATATTCAAATTGCAATCGACTAACACTGCTGCCCCTTCCACCCCAAGTCTGTCTCTGTCCCTCCTTCCCTCCATGTCAGGCGGCTCAGGAGAGGACACAGCTACCAGCACAAGGAGCCGGAGACACCCTTCGTTTGGGCTGAAGCGGAGACGTTTCAGGTGTTCACACTGAGGTGACCACCAGCCTCTCCATGCAGCTATGGTTCCCGGAACACCACTGCGGGTCCCGTGCGTGCACGCCGGAGGGTTATGGAACAAAGGTGCAGGGCCCGGGCCCTGCAGCAACACGAAGAGACCCGATGGCACCTGGTGCTGGAAGCGTGTGGGCCCTGAGAAAGGAGCAAGGTTTGAAACTCGGGGAGCCAGACGCACATTTGTGGGAAAATCATCACCAGACTCGTCAAAATGCAAGCAGAGTTCTGTACTCAGTAGTCAAAACTGCACTTCTCGCCTGTCAGAAAAAAAAATTTATAACGTAGCAGTATAACTATAAATACACCATTGATTTTTTTAATGTTTTTGAATGGAATTATGCAAAACAGAATTGATCGGAACTCCTGCTTTTCCAAGACACAATCTGTAGCTGTGCTAGAAATAGCAAGTGTGAAACCATGTTTTACGTACCCTAACAATCAATAATAAGATTTCTGATCAGCCGTGCTAGAGGAATCACTGAATTCTTTCTATCGTCTGTCACGTGAAGAGGCAACTCAAAAGTACATAGCCAAATGAAAAGTATTACAGAAGTGGGTCAGACAATTAAGAAATATGCTATCTTTCTGGATTTAGTGATGTCTGTATCAACGGTCAGCTTTTTCAAATCTATATATCATTTACTTTTTCTCATTCTAAATAAATACCTGCAACTGAATTTTCAAATTGATTTTTATTTGTAACACTGTATTTTCTAAAAGAGGCCTCCTCCCCCAAATTGGCTAAGTCTCAGGCCCCATAAAAGTTGGCATCTGCCCTTGCCCCAGATGAAATTTGATTAGCTCAAACATTTATTGAGCACCTTGCCTCCGTATCGAGTAAGTCTAAGTCCTTAAAGATACGGGAGCCTGTAAGAGGGAGGAAATCCCTCCCATTACAGGGGGAGAAGACAAAGACGACAGTCTGTTAAAGGGTGGTAAGAGCCGTGTGGAAGGGAAGTGAGGAAGCCTCCAGGAATCTGGTAGGCGGACGGGGAGGGAGGAGGCCTCAGCAAAAAGGGGGTGTCTGCGCATCTGGTCCTCACAACCTCCATCACACACGTGCTGCCTCGTCTCCGGGTTAGGGGACCCCACGTGGCGAGTACACAATGATCTAGAAGCGGAGACCACTGTGGACGTGGCCCTGACCACTGCCCGCCACAGCAGCGGAAGGCAGGAAGCACAAGGTAACACCGAGGAAGGCAGCGTGGCTAGCCTGGCCAGGACGGCTCTCAGGATGAAGCGGGAGCTGGGCCCTGCAGGGCAAGAGGAGACCAGCTAGACAAGAGCCGCCTGCGCGCAGGCAGGGGCTGCTGGGCAAGGCTGAGAGTGGCAGGGGCCCTGAGGATGCCCACGGTGGGCCGGGCTGTGGGGGTCTCGAGGGCCCACCTACGAGGTCTGGGTGGAATCTCATACCTCTTTCTGTGCTGCAGCTGGGAGAGAGGGGATGAAGAAAGATTCGTCACTGCATCCGACAACGTCAGAGGGCCTTTCTGCTTTTGAATTTTTAAATGACTATAAACCAGAACACCAGCTTGGCGAGAAAACAGTCCTGTGACCCTAAAACTACTTACATCACTCCACCTTCCCTTCTGACCCTTGTCCACGTCCTCGCACATTTTCACATCAGTATAACTGTTGTGTACAAACTACTTTCCCTTTTTGGTTAAGATGTGTTTTTGGGGCTTCCCTGGTGGCGCAGCGGTTGAGAGAGTCCGCCGGCCGATGCAGGGGACGCGGGTTCGTGCCCCGATCCGTGGAGCGGCTGGGCCCGTGAGCCATGGCCGCTGAGCCTGCGCATCTGGAGCCTGTGCTCCGCAACGGGAGAGGCCACAACAGTGAGAGGCCCACGTACAGCAAAAAAAAAAAAAAAAAAAAAAAGATGTGTTTTTGAACATATTTCCACGGATCAAAATGGTTCAAATTTTGCTGGGAAGGAAGGATAGGAAGGAGATTGCCAGAGCATGTCTGCTGGCTGAGGAGTACTCCACCCCTCTGACATGCAGAGTTTATGTATCAAACTTTGTTTTCAAACCTGGGATTCCAAAATCAAAATCTTTATCACATACGGCTAGCTGCTCTTCAAAAAGATTAGACCAATTTACAGAATCACCAGAAACCCACCAAACACTGGCCTCTATCATACTAAGCTTTGTGGAACCCTCTCCCCTTTTTGGCACCTGTTGCCAAGGTAAAACCCGGAGTCGACAAATATGCTACCGTCCAATCATGCTCTACACACGGGATCTCAGAGAGCACCACCAGAGTGACCTCGGCTCAACATCCAGCTTTACGGGGGAGTTTCCCTGCACCTAACGCCAAGCCGTGTGCAGGAAGCTCACGACCCACTGAGCAAACGGGGGAGGGGGGAGGTGGCAGGCTTAGATGAAAGCGGGTGAAGAAAAAACAGGAACAAACCTGAAAGGGCAAGCAGCAGTAACAAACACCTGTTACCGTCTCAGGATAGAGGTGCTGGTGTGACTAGAGGCAGGAGTGTTTGGAAAGAAGTGGAAGAGAATTCCCTGGGGCCCAGGGGATTTAAAAGACCTTGCATGGAATTACCCGTGCATCCACCTTTGCTCTGTCAATCCAGGGCATACCCTTCCCTCCAAGCAGGACAATTCTGCTTAAATACTGCATACTTCTCTCTCTACCGTCTACTCAGATTATTCTTCCACCTGGTAATATAGTGGCTAACACTTATTAAGCACTTCCTGTGTGCCAGGCATCTAGCTAACAGCGTTTCCACTGATGCTTAATCCTCCCAACGATTCTATGAGGCAGGTAAACTGTAACCTCATCTGCTGACAGGGAACCTGAGGCAGAGATAAATGAATGTATCATATAAACTTCCCTTTTGGGAAAGGGTGCCCTTGCATGTAAATGAGCCAGCAAACTTCTGCAGCTCCTGACAGCGTCTGGTCCAAACAGCTCAGTGTGAACTGCTCACGGAGAATCTGCAACAAAGCAGGAGCACTGGGGAAGCAGGGCCAGGGTGTGACCCTAAACCGGCCACCCCGCTCCTCTGCTTCCAGACGGGGCCTGGGCACGTCTCCTCTGCAGATTTTGAGAGAACCAAATAAAATAACCAAATAAAATAACGCTTCCCAAAGAGCTACGCCTGTAGTGTACAGGAGCTCATAAAAACCTTTCAAAAAAACAGCTACAGACAACGAACGTTAGACGTGGCCTACCAGCAAAGGTCACTCCACGCCTGCTGACCTCGCCCATCTCTGCGGCAGGAGAAAACTGCACACTGTCCACGCACAAGCAGCCCGCTGGCCCAGCGCTCCTGACACCCATCGAGCAGCTCCGCAGTCCTCCGCCGGAAGCGCCCTCACAGACGCGAGCAAAGGTGCAGAGAAGAGCCACCCTGAGATGTAAATCTTCCCATCCTTTCACTGTGGACTGACATTATTTCCTTCAATGCACCTTGTGTGAATTCGTTTTTCACGGCAATTACGGACCAGCGCACGAAAGGCCACCGGAGGCTGCAGCCACCATAGTAAACAGAAACGGGGGCATATTCCAGCCCCCGCTTTCACCGTCTGCCTTTAGAAGGCTCCCCACTGCCTGAGGAGCCGTTCTACACTTTATGGAGTAAAAACATTAACACCTAATACCGATTCCCGGCGTTAAGCTACGATCTAAGGAAAGGACAAAAAGGGCGTGGTCTCAGGCGGCGCGAGCTTCCACCTGTGGCTCCGCCGGGGCCTCCACGCGGGACCCTCCCCGCTCACACCCGGCGCCTCCACGCGAGACCCTCCCGCCCACCCCGAGCCTCCAGCGGGCAGGCTCCCCACACAGCCCTCCCCGCACGGGGCCTGCCGCCCTAAGGCCTTCTGAGCCCGGGCGTGGACTCCTCTGGCCGCCCGCCGTCCGGAGGCGCCCGCCCTGCCCTGGGCTTCGGCCCACGGCCTCCGCCGCCCGCCTCCGAGGCGCAGCTCGGCCCCTGCCTGACCGGGGCCCCGCTGCCCCGCACGCTCACCAGCCGCCAGGCCCGCGCTGTCGCCTACAGTGCCCTTCAGATCCCGCGTCTGCTCCGCCCGCTTGCGACGGCCCTTTAGGCCACCCCCGCGCCGCGCGCCCAACCCCTACGCCCCGCCCAGGGCCCCGCCCCCTCCCCCGCGGACGCGCCGCCGATTGGCCTGCGGACTCTGGGGCGGGGCCTCCGCGGCCGCGGCCTAGAAGCGCGGCACAGAATTCTGATTGGTGAATGGACCGGAGGAGGCAGGGCGAGAGGGCAAGCGCGGAGTCCAATGCAATTCAGCAGATATTCGGCTTGCAGGGCGGCGCGGGGTCCTGGGCGGGGCGCGGTTCCGGTTCGGGGAGGGGCGGGGCGCCGGCTCTGGGGGGCGG
>RJWK010061868.1:0-12954 GCA_004363435.1 Platanista minor
ATCCAGGTGATCACAAAGCACCGAGCTGATCTCCCTGTGCTATGTGGCTGCTTCCCACTATCTATCCACTTTACATTTGGTAGTGTACATATGTCCATGCCACTCTCTCACTTTACCACAGCTTACCCCTCCCCCTCCCCATATCCTCAAGTCCATTCGCTAGTAGGTCTGTGTCTTTATTCCCATCTTGCCCTTAGTTTCTTCACAACATTTCTTTTTTCTTAGATTCCATATATATGTGTTAACATACGGTATTTGTTTTTCTCTTTCTGACTTACTTCACTCTGTATGACAGACTCTAGGTCCATCCAACTCACTACAAATAACTCCATTCCGTTTCTTTTTATGGCTGAGTAGTATTCCATTGTATATATATGCCACATCTTCTTTATCCATTCATCCGATGATGGACACTTAGGTTGTTTCCATCTCCTGGCTATTGTAAATAGAGCTGCAATGAACATTTTGGTACATGACTCTTTTTGAATGATGGTTTTCTCAGGGTATATGCCCAGTAGTGGGATTGCTGGGTCATATGGTAGTTCTATTTGTAGTTTTTTAAGGAACCTTCATACTGTTCTCCATAGTGGCTGTACCAATTCACATTCCCACCAGCAGCGCAAGAGTGTTCCCTTTTCTCCACACCTTCTCCAGCACTTATTGTTTCTCGATTTTTTGATGATGGCCATTCTGACTGGTGTGAGATGATATCTCATTGTAGTTTTGATTTGCATTTCTCTAATGATTAATGATGTTGATCATTCTTTCATGTGTTTCTTTGCAGTCTGTATATCTTCTTTCTAGAAATGTCTATTTAGGTCTTCTGCCCATTTTTGGATTGGGTTGTTTGTCTTTTTGTTATTGAGCTGCATTAGCTGCTTGTAAATTCTGGAGATTAATCCTTTGTCAGTTGCTTCATTTGCAAATATTTTCTCCCATTCTGAGGGTTGTCTTTTGGTCTTGTTTATCGTTTCCTTTGCTGTGCAAAAGCTTTGAAGTTTCATTAGGTCCCATTTGTTTATTTTTGTTTTTATCTCCATTTCTCTAGGAGATGGGTCAAAAAGAATCTTGCTGCGATTTATATCATAGAGTGTTCTGCCTATGTTTTCCTCTAAGAGTTTGATAGTTTCTGGCCTTACATTTAGGTCTTTAATCCATTTGGAGCTTATTTTTGTGTATGGTGTTAGGGAGTGTTCTTGTCTCATACTTTTACATGTACCTGTCCAGTTTTCCCAGCACCACTTATTGAAGAGGCTGTCCTTTCTCCACTGTACATTCCTGCCTCCTTTATCAAAGATAAGGTGACCATACGTGTGCGGGTTTATCTCTGGGCTTTCTATCCTGTTCCATTGATCTATATTTCTGTTTTTGTACCATTGCCATACTGTCTTGATTACTGTAGCTCTGTAGTACAGTCTGAAGTCCGGAAGCCTGATTCATCCAGCTCCGTTTTTCGTTCTCAAGATTGCTTTGGCTATTCGGGGTCTTTTGTGTTTCCATACAAATTGTGAAATTTTTTGTTCTAGTTCTGTGAAAAATGCCAGTGGTAGTTTGATGGAAATTGCATTGAATCTGTAGATTGGATCATTCTTAATTTCTTCATCAGTGTCTTATAGTTTTCTACATACAGGACTTTTGTCTCCATAGGTAGGTTTATTCCTAGATATCTTATTCTTTTTGTTGAAGTGGTAAGTAGGAGTGTTTCTTTAACTTCTCTTTCAGATTATTCATCATTATTGTATAGGAATGCAAGAGATTTCTGTGCATTAATTTGGTATCCTGCTACTTTACCAAATTCATGATTAGCTCTAGTAGTTTTCTGGTAGCATTTTTAGGATTCTCTGTGTATAGTATCATGCCATCTGCATACAGTAACTGTTTTACTTCTTCTTTTCTGATTTGGATTCCTTTCATTTCTTTTTCTTCTCTGATGCTGTGGCTATAACTTCCAAAACTATGTTGAATAATAGTGGGGAGAGTGGGCAACCTTACCTTATTCCTGATCTTAGTGGACATGGTATGAGTTTTTCACCATTGAGAATGATGTTGGCTGTGGGTTTGCCTTTATTATGTTGAGTTAGGTTCCCTCTATACCTACGTTCTGGAGGTTTTTTATCATAAATGGTTGCTGAATTTTGTTGAAAGATTTTCCTGCATCTATTGAGATGATCATATGTTTTTTCTCCTTCCATTTGTTAATATGGTTTATCACATTGATTGATTTGCGTTTATTAAAGAATCCTTGCATTCCTGGGATAAACCCCACTTGTTCATGGTGTATGATCCTTTTTATGTGCTGTTGGATTCTGTTTGCCAGTATTTTGTTGAGGATTTTTGCATCCATGTTCATCAGTGATATTACACTGTAGTTTTCTTTCTTTGTGACATCTGTTTGTGGTTTTGGTATCAGGGTGATGGTGGCCTCATAGAATGAGTTTGGGCGTGTTCCTCCCTCTTCTATATTTTGGAAGAGTTTGAGAAGGATAGGTGTTAGCTCTTCACTAAATGTTTGATAGAATTCACCTGTGAAGCCATCTGGTCCTGGGCTTTTGTTTGCTGGAAAATTTTTAATCAGTCTCAATTTCAGTGATCCTGACTGGTGTGTTTATATTTTCTATTTCTCCCTGGTTCAGTCTCGGAAGGTTGTGCTTTTCTAAAATGTGTCCATTTCTTTCAGGTTGTCCATTTTATTGGCATAGAATTGCTTGTTTTAATCTCTCATGATCCTTTGTATTTCTGCAGTGTCACTTGTTACTTCTCCTTTTTCATTTCTAATTCTATTGATTTGAGTCTTCTCCCTTTTTTTCTTGATAAGTTGGCTAATGGATTATCAATTTTTTTTATCTTCTCAAAGAAGCAGCTTTTAGTTTTATTGATCTTTGCTATCATTTCCTTCATTTCTTTTTCATTTGTTTCTGATCTGATCTTTATGATTTCTTTCCTTTTGCTTGCTTTGGGGTTTTTTGTTCTTCTTTGTCTAATTGCTTTAGTTGTAAGTTTTGGTTGTTTATTTGAGATGTTTCTTGTTTCTTGAGGTAGGATTTTATTGCTATAAACTTCCCGCTTAGACCTGCTTTTGCTGCATCCCATAAGTTTTGTGTCGTTGTGTTTTCATTGTCTTTTGTTTCTAGGTATTTTTTTGCTTTCCTCCTTGATTTATTTATTAATCTCTTGGTTATGTAGTAGTGTATTGTTTAACCTCCATGTTTGTATTTTTTACACTATTTTTCCTGTAATTGATATCTAGTCTCATAGCATTGTGGTCCGAAAAGATACTTGATATGATTTCAATTTTCTTAAATTTACCAAGGCTTGTTTTGTGACCCAATATATAATCTATTCTGCAGAATGTTCCATGAGCACTTGAGAAGAATGTGTATGCTGTTGTTTTTGGATAGAATGTCCTATAAATATCAATTAAATCCATCTTGTTTAATGTGTCACTTAAAGCTTTTGGTTCCTTATTTATTTTCATTTTGAATGACCTGTCAGTTGGTGAAAGTGGAGTGCTAACATCCCCTACTATGATTGTCTTACTGTTGATTTCCCCTTTTATGGCTGTTAACATTTGCTTATGTATTGAGATGCTTCTATTTTGGGTGCAAAAATATTTACAATTGTTATATCTTCTTGGATTGATTCCTTGATCATTATGTAGTGTCCTTCTTTGTCTCTTGTAATAGTCTTTATTTTAAAGACTATTTTGTCTGATATAAGAATTGCTGCTCCAGATTTCTTTTGATTTCAATTTGCATGGAATATCTTTTTACGTCCCATCCTTTCAGTCTGTATGTGTCCCTAGGTCTGAAGTGTGTCTTTTGTAAACAGCATATATACAGGTTTGTTTTTGTATCCATTCAGCCAGTCTATGTCTTTTGGTTGGAGCATTTAATCCATTTACATTTAAGGTAATTTTCGTTATGTATGTTCATATTATTATTTTCTTAATTGTTTCGGGATTGTTTTTCTAAGTCTTTTTCTTCTCTTTGTTTCTGCCTAGAGAAGTTCCTTTAGCATTTGTTGTAAAACTGGTTTGGTGGTGCTGAATTCTCTTAGCTTTTGCTTGCCTGTAAAGGTTTTAAATTCTCCCTCGAATCTGAATGAGATCCTTGCTAGGTAGATTAATCTTGGTTATAGTTTTCTCCCTTTAATCATTTTAAATATGTACCCACTTGCTGTGTTTCTGTTGAAAGATCAGCTGTTAAACTTATGGGGATTCCCATGTCTGTTATTTGTTGTTTTTCCCTTGCTGCCTTTAATATTTTTTCTTTGGATGTAATTTTTGATAGTTTGATTAATATATGTCTTGTCATGTTTCTCCTTGGATTTATCCTGTGTGGGACTCTCTGTGCTTCCCGGACTTGATTGATTATTTCCTTTCCCATATTAGGGAGGTTTTCAACTACAATCTCCTCAAATATTTTCTCAAACCCTTTCTTTTTCTCTTCTTTTTCTGGGACCCCTATAATTCAAATGTTAGTACATTTAATGTTGTCCCAGAGGTTTCTTAGACTGATTTCAATTCTTTTCGTTCTTTTTTCTTTTTTCTGCTCTGTGGTAGTTATTTCCACTATTTTATCTTCCACGTCATGTATCAGTTCTTTTGCCTCAATTATTCTGCTATTGATTCCTTCTAGAGAATTTTAAATTTCATTTATTGTTTTGTTCATTATTGTTTGTGTGCTCTTTAGTTCTTTTAGGTCCTTATTAAATGTTTCTTGTATTTTCTCCATTCTATTTCCAAGATTTTGGAACCACTTTAGTATCATTACTCTGAATTCTTTTTCAGGTAGACTGCCTATTTGCTCTTCATTTGTTTGGCCTGGTGGGTTTTTACCTTGCTTCTTCATCTGTTGTGTTTCTCTGTCTTCTTACTTTGCTTAACTTATTGTGTTTGGGGTCTCCTTTTCACAGGGTGGGGTTTTGTAGTTCCCATTGTTTTTGGTGTCTGCCCCCAGTGGCTGAGGTTCGTTCAGTACGTTGTGTAGGCTTCCTGGTGGAGTGGTGTTGTGCCTGTGTTCTGGTGCATGAGGCTGAATCTTTTTTTTTCTGGTGGGCAGCACTGCTTCCAGTGGTGTGTTTTGGGGTGCCTATGACCTTATTATGATTTTAGGCAGCCTCTCTGCTAATGTGTGGGGCTGTGTTCCTGACTTGCTAGTTTTTTGCCATAGAGTGTCCAGCACTGTACCTTTCTGGTCATTGAGAGGAGCTGGGTCTTAGCGTTGAGATGGAAATCTCTGGGATATCTTTCACCATTTGATATTACATGGAGCTGGGAGGTCTCTGGTGGACAAATGTCCTGAACTCGGCTCTCCCACTTCAGCGGCCCAGACCTGACACCTGGCCAGGGCACCAAGACCCTGTCAGCCACACATCTCAGTAGAAAAGGGAGAAAAAAAGAAAGAAAAGAAAAGAAAAGGAAGTTATTAAAATAAAAAAATATTAAAAATAAAATTAAAAAGTAATAAAGAAAGAAAGGAAGAAAGAAGAGAGCAACCAAACCCCCCTCCCCGCAAAAAAACCCACCAATGATAACAAGCACTAAAAACTATAGTAAAAAAATAAAACAAAAACAAAAACAAACTGACAGACAGAACCCTAGGACAAATGGTAAAATAAACCTATACAGACAACATCAACATCACACAAAGAAGCATACACATACACACTCACAAAAAGAGAAAAAGGAAAAAAAAAAACCCATATATATATATATATATATATATATATATATATACATATTAAAAAAAAGCCAGAGAGCAACCAAATCAATAAACAAATCTACCATTGATAATAAACTCTAAATACTAAAGTAAGGTAAACATAAAACCAGAAACAGATTAGTTGTAGAAAGCCTACCCCCAGTCTACAGTAGCTCCCAAAGTCCACCACCTCAATTTTGGGATGATTCATTGTCTATTCAGGTATTCCACAGATGCAGGGAGCATCAAATTTATTGTGTAGATTTAATCCACTTCTCCTGAGGCTGCTGGGAGATATTTCCCTTTTTCCTCTTTGTTCTCACAGCTCCTGGCATTCAGCTTCGGATTTGACCCTGCCTCTGCATGTAGGTCACCTGTGGGCATGTGTTCTTCACTTAGACAGGATGGGGTTAAACTAGCGGCTGATTAGGGGTCTCTGGCTCCCTCAGGCCAGGGGAAGGAAGTGTAGAGAATGTGGTGTGAGCCAGCGGCAGCAGAGGCCAGCATTACTTTGCACCAGCCTCAGGCACACCATGTGTTCTCCTGGGGGAGTTGTCCTTGGATCATGGGACCCTAGCACTGGCGGGCTTCACAGTCTCCCAGGAGGGGAGGTGATGATAGTGACCTGTGCTCACACACAGGCTTCTTGGCAGCTGCATCAGCAGCCTTAGCATTTCATGCCCATCTCTGTTGTCCGTGCTGGTAGCTGTGGCTCATGCCATATCTGGAACTCATTTAGGTGGTGCTCTGAATCCCCTCTCCTCGCGCACCCTGAAACAATGGTCTCTTGCCTCTTAGGCAGGTCCAGAATTTTTCCCAGACTCCCTCCTGCTAGCTGTAGTGAATTAACCCCCCTTTAGGCTGTGTTCAAGCAGCCAACCCCAGTCCTCTCCCTTGGATCTGACCTCCGAATCTCAAACCTCAGCTCCCTACCCTCACCTGCTCCAGCAGGTGAGCAGAGAAGCTCTCAGGCTAGTGAGTGTTAGTCAGCACTGATCCTCTGTGTGGGAATCTCTTTACTTTACCCTCTACACCCCTATTGTTGTGCTCACCTCCATGGCTCTGAAGCTTCCCCTCGCCCAGCCCCTGTCTCCACCAGCGAAGGGGCTTCCTAGTGTGTGGAAACTTTTCCTCTCTCACAGCTCCCTCCCAGATGTGCAGGTCCCATCCTTATTCTTTTGTCTCTGTTTTTTCTTTTTTCTTTTGCCCTACCTAAGTACATGGGGAGTTTCTTGCCTTTTGGGAAGTCTGAAGTCTTCTGCAAGCCTTCAGTAGGTGTTCTGTAGGAGTTGTTCCACATATAGATGTATTTCGGATGTATTTGTGGGGAGAAAGGTGATCTCCATGTCTTACTCCTTTGCCATCTTGAAGGTCTCTCCTCCCATACAGCTTTTGATTACTATATTTGTGTAGTATAGTTTGAAATTAGGTAGTTTGATGCTTCCTGCTTTGGTCTTCTTTCTCAGGATTGCTTTGGCTATTCAGGGTCTTTTCAAGTTCCATACAAATTTTAGAATTGTTTTTCTGCATCTGTGAAAAAATGCCATTGGAATTTTGATATAGAGTGCACTGAACAATGATTTTTGATTTTATAGACATTTTACCAATATTAACTCCTTCAATCCATGAACCCAGGATACCTTTCCATTTTTTTGTGTCTTTTTAAATTTCTTTCCTCATGGCCATAATTTTCAGTGTACAAAACCTCCTTGGTTCAATTCACTCCTGAGTATTTTTGTTTGTTTTTTATGTTATTGTGAACAGGATTATGTTGTTTCTTTTTCAGATAATTTTTACTAGTGTATAGAAATGTGACTGATATTTCTGTGTTGATATTGTATCCTACAACTTTGTTGAATTAGTTTATCAATTCTAATAAAGTTTTGGTGGAGTCCTTAGGATTTTCTATATATAAGATCATATTTTCTGCAAATAATTACAATTTTATTTCTTACGTTAAATTTGGACAACTTCTATTTCTTTTTCTTGCCTAATTGCTTTGGTTAGAACTTACAGTACTATGTTGAATAGGAGTGGTATGAGTGGACACCCTTGTCTTATTCCTGATCTTAGAGGAAAAGCTTACAACTTTTTACCATTGATGTTAGCTTGTCATATATGGCCTTTATTAAGCTGAAGTATGTTCCTTTTATACCTAATTTTTTGATGATTTTTATCATGGAAAGATGTTGTATTTTTTCAAATATTTTTCTGCACCTGTTGAGATGGTTATATAAAATTTATCTTTCACTCTATTAACTTAATTTATCATATGTATTGATTTGTGGATGTTCAGTCATCCTTGCATGGCAGGGCTGAATCCCACTTGATCATGGATGATCATGTATGATGATCCTCATGTAAAAGGATCATGGATGATCCTCTTTTAAAAGGATAATGGATGATCCTTTTAATGTGTTGTCAAATTCAATTTGCTAATACTCTGTTGAGAAATTTTGCACATATATTCATCAGGGATATTGGTCTATAGTTTTCTTTTCTTGTAGTGTCCTTAACTGGCTTTAGTATCAGGGTCATGCTGGCCTTCTAAAATAATTCTAGGTATGTTCCCTCCTCTTCCACTTTTTGGAAAAGTTTGGGAAAGATTGGCACTAGTTCTTCATGAATGTTTGGTAGAATTCACCAGTGAAATAATCTGTTCCTGAGATTTTCTGTATTGGGAGTTTTTTTGATTACTGATTCCATCTCCTCACTCATTACTGGTCTGTTCAGATTATCTATTTCTTCCCAATTCAGTCTTCGTAGGTTGCATATTTCTTGGAATTTATACATTTCATCTAAGTTACCCAATTTATTAGTGTGTAATTCTTCATAGTAATCTCTTATTATACTTTGCATTTCTGTGGTATCAGTTGTAATGTCTCCACTTTCATTTCTGATTTTATTTGAGTATTCTCTCTTTCTTAGTCTAGCTAAAGGTTTGCAAATTTTGTATATATCAAACATGAGCTTTTAGCTTTGTTAAACTTTTCTTTTGTTTTCCTCATCTCTATTTTATTTATTTCTGCTCTTATATTTGTTAATTCCTTCCTTCTCCTCACATTGGGCTTAGTTTGTTCTTTGTGTTTTAGTTCCTTGAGGTATAAAGTTTAGTTGTTTATTTGATATTCTTTTTTTCTTAACGTTGACATTCATCTCTCTAAACTTCCCTCTTAGAAATGCTTTCTAGTATCCCATGAATTTTGATACAGTTATCTCCATTTTTGTTTGTTTCAGGATTATTTTTTATTTCTCTTTTGATCATCTTTGGCCCATTGATTGTTCAGGAGAGTCTTGTTTAATCTGTATATATTAGTGAGTTTTCCAGCTTTCCTCCTCATACATTGTTCTAGTTTATAACATCGTGGTCAGAAGAGATACTTGGTATGATTTAAATCTTCTAAACTTTTTAAGACTTGTGTAGTGACCTATCACATATTCCCTGTGCACCTGAAAAGAATGTGCATTCTGTTGCTGCTGGATAGAATGTTTTTTTTTTTACATGTTAGACATTTGATCTAAATTAAGGTTTGAATCCAATGTTTTCTGGTTGACTTTCTAATTTTAAGTGTCCCCTTCTTCCCAATAAGAGACACTGAAAAGTTGTGAATTCAGCTTGCAGTGTTATTCAGTCCCCTTCAGGATTAGCTTTGGGGTTTGTTTTTCAGGAGTCTTAATCTGTGGCTACAGGAGAAAAGGGTTTATTGTAAGTTAGTCATAAAAGCTTTTTGGTTCCTTATCCACATCTCAAGTTGGGAATTTAAAGCCTTGAACTTAGAATTTTTTATCCAAATTATCCTTTGTAAACAACAAGTCCAAATACCATTATACTCTTTATTTTAATTTAAAAAAAATGTTACTTGTTATTAGCTACTTGCCCAAAGCCTTACCTTCTATGGGCACTTGACTCCAGATGATCATAGATGATAACCTATGTAATGTGTAACCACTGCATGCCATAAGCCACCCTGTCCCACTTATAGGTGACATCAAAATCACCTATAAATTTTTTTTTTATGTCTAATCAGCTCAGAGAACCAATCTCATCTTTAAGGTTCTGTTCCTGTGAGATCATTTCTAGGAACAATCACTGTACTACTCAGAGTTTACTCAGGGAAGTAGAGCCACAGAGAATGTTAGAGGAGTAAGGGATTGATTATAGAAACTAGACCTTCCTTATACAAATGAAGGCAGAATGGGAAAAAGAATGTCTGGAGGGATAGTCAGAGACCAAAGGCATACTAACCAATTTGTCTGGAGTGCTGGCATGGGTGAAAAATTGGAGCTTAAAGGGAAATCTGAGATGCCACGTATGTTGGATACTCAATTAGAATCATGTAAGGGGAGCTAACAAAAGGGTTATTGGGAAGTTGTTGCTGCTGTGTAGCTACTGTTTCTGTGGATCTACAGTCCAACATCTGATGGTGGGTCTAGGATTGCTGTTGGGGAGAAAAGACAATAGTCAAGATGAGCTGGGTGTGAAGTAGAGGGGAGCAAGGAAAGCTGCTATCCATACCAACAGGTGCCCTTGTTTCTTTATCACTGTATCTGATTATAATAACCTTTTACTTCACTTCTGTCTTCTAAGCTCAGTATGTTCCTCTTTTGGCCAACTCTAGCTCAGAATCATCCTGAGAAAGTGATACTGCAATATGTATTTTCCACCTTAACCAAGTAGAGGATAGCATAATCCAGCATTGGAGGTGAAGTAGAAAGAGTAAAAAAGGCAAATATCATCCCTAGGTCTGATAATTTCTAGTTGTATCCTCTTAGGCAAGGTGTATCATCTTCTTGGTCCTTGCTTTCTTCTTCAGTACATGAGGAGCAGTATGAAAGTTCTGTCTTACAATGTGGAAAATAAAACGAGATAATTTTGGGGGTGCAACAAAATGCAAACTAAGTTAAACACATAAAGGAGAATATTTTTCTTTTTCATTAATTGCCTTGTATTAATTTCTGCAGCTTGCAAGATCCACCCAAACTACCTAACTCCTAAAAGATATTTCATAGTGGTATATCATATGATATTTAAAGAACAAGCAAAGAAAATAAATAGCCTTTGAAGCTAGATCTGGGTGTAAATGCTGACTATCAAACTTACTATTCATATAACCTTGAGCAAGTCACTAAATCTCTCTAAGTTACTAAAACTGTAAAACTAGATAATAACACTTTCCTGTTTAGAATTATTCTAGGTATTAGAAATAATATATTGGATAGTTACCCACAGATAATACTTAATAAATGTTTATTATTTTTATTGTTATTATTATAAATCAGCCTGCAGATTACCAAGTGCAAGAATGAAACTCACCCCGAGACATTTACCTGAGCTTTTAGAAAGTAAATATATGTGTGTCCACCACCAAGCACTCCCTTAGATGATTCATGACATATTCACCTAGATTTATTTTTTTAATCTCTAGTGCCTAGTACAGGACCTGAATCATAATAGGCCCTCAATAATAATCTATAAAACAGGACATTGAAGACTTGTCAAATATGAATAAGCTGCCATTTTGCCTACGCCAAAATAAACCCATCAGAGATCTCCTCTGATTGAATGTTTGAAATATCTGCATTTCTCTCTTATAGTTCTTATGTGAGGCCTGAGACAAAAATCTATAAAACTTAGAAGTATACGAAGAATGGTCCAAAAAAATCAGGTAACTTGGTGCTCACACTGAAAAAAATGAGTATTGGTTCATCAGTATGTTATACTGATGAACCAATACTCAAGGTATATATGTTTTATATACCTTAATTCTGAAAGACGCATCCTCCTCCTAAAATATTAATATTTTAAGTTAGAAGTTTAGAAGTTTGAAGTTTGTCTTAAAACTAACTAATATAAAGTAAAATAGCCATTGTGTCATGAATAGCTGATTCAGCTTGCCCATGAATAATACAAACTGTGTGTTGTGATAAGTCAAAAAGACATAATTTGGGATCAGAGTTATTGAAAAGATTTTTTTTTTAAAATCAGAACAAGTTCCTGGAACTTGATACATACCACAAACAGTGAAAGACATGAAAATTGTTCTTTCTTACTTGTCCTGTTAAAGCTTATAAGAAACACTTTTTAAATGCACGGTATATTCCCCCAAAGTACCATTAGTCTATCAATGCATTTGTCCAAGATACCAAGATGCTGCTAATGAAGAGTCCAAAGAGTTGTGAAAAATTTTACTTGTAGGCTATGCCATGGCATTGATTGATTTCTACTAAAAATTGTTCTTCTTAAGACATTTTGAACATTAAAGAACTTGCTAAGGATCAGGCTTATAAAGGTTACCCTTTATTTGCTCTGATGATTTGTTAAAGGTACTATTTATTATACTATACTGTTCTCTTTAGAGGGCATATTTCATGGTCTCACTACTAGTGATAGCTATTCTTTCTTGAATAAAGGGTTTATGTTTTCTTAGAGACAAAGCCCAAAATAAGAACATTATAATTCTTTTTAAAGACATAAATACTAATATTTGAATAACAATTATATTATATTTCTGTAGAGTGACCTGTTAATAAAGCACTTTCACATTTACTCTCATTAATATATTTAATTTTTGGTAACATTTTAAGGACAATTTTATTTCTCTACTTTCTATAAGATAATGCCAGGACACAGAGAGGATAAAAAAATTTCTCAAAAAAATTCAATTAGTGAAAGAGGTGAATGACCATCTAAATTTTCTGATCCTAAAAATACTTGGGGCCCTTCCTAGTTTTCCATTCTTTAAAACAAGTGAAGTCATTGTTTATAATGGAATTCTTTGTCTTCTTTGACATTTAAATCAGAACCAAACTAAAACGTGAAAACTGTCATGTGAATTAAAGGTTGACCCTTCAATGGAATATTACTCAGCTATAAAAAGAAATGAAATGGAGTTATTTGTAGTGAGGTGGATGGACCTAGAGTCTGTCATACAGAGTGAAGTAAGTCAGAAAGAGAAAGACAAATACTGTATGCTAACACATATATATGGAATCTAAGAAAAAAAGAAATGTTGTGAAGAAACTAGGGGCAAGATGGGAATAAAGACACAGACCTACTAGAGAATGGACTTGAGGATATGGGGAGGGGGAGGAGTAAGCTGTGATAAAGTGAGATAGTGGCATGGACATATGTACACTACCAAACGTAAAATAGATAGCTAGTGGGAAGCAGCCGCATAGCACAGGGAAATCAGCTAGGTGGTTTGTGACCACCTAGAGGGGTGGGATGGGGAGGGTGGGAGGGAGGGAGACG
>RJWK010061869.1:0-12954 GCA_004363435.1 Platanista minor
AAAAAAAAAAAAAAAAAAAAAAAGAAACAATAGTGCAGCAATGGAGCGGATCCTGGTTCCTCCTCAGGGAATATACATAACAATCTGGTACACATCTCTGAGTTCTTCTACAGGAACTAACCCCCCCATCCCCAGGTGGAAGATGGTAACTTCAGGCTGAGCACAAGCGCGAGGACCGCAGACTGGTTGGAACTAGAAGGCTGATGACTGAGATTCTTGGAACACCACACTGTTACCCCACCACCAACCAATTAGAGGAAGGTCACATCCTCCCCCCAAATTTTGCCTATAAAAACTCTTCCCTGAAAACCATCAGGGAGTTGGAATCTTTTGAGCACGAGCTGCCCATTCCCCTTGCATGGCCCTTGCAATTAACCTTTGTCTGCTCCAAACTCTGACATTTTGGTTTGGCTTCACTGTGCATCAGCCACACAAACTTGGGTTTGACAAGTAGAATACTAGTCAAAACTGGGTTGTAACTTCAACTAACACAGATGCACAGTGTCACATTTTCTATGCTAAAGTGTTTTAAATGATAAATAACCTAACACTTATGCTCTGATTTCTGCTTGTAATTACCCTTTTATTCTTCCTAGGTTATCTCAGATGATACTTCCATAAAGTCTTCCTATAAAGCCCCAGTGAGCTTCTGTAGCACTTAGAACTTCTCTTATGATACCCACCTTATACTCTTATAGTCCCTTTCCTCATGCTGATCCTCAGAGGCAGTAGGGCATAGCAGTTAAAAGCATGAGCTCTGGAGTCAAGCTGCCAGAATATGAATCCTTCCTCCACCTGTGACCTTGGCAAGTCCTACAAGTTGCTTAGCTCCTCTCTGCAATTTCCTCATTTGTCAAATGGGGATGTTGCAAATTAGTTGTAATATGCATTTGCTGTATTGACTGAGAATATTTAACTTTGCCATAGGGAACAAGAAAATAAGTGGGAGAGATGAAATTCATACATATGTTAAGCAGAGACAAGTAGATTAGTAACCCATGAGACATTTTAGACATAAACTAGATATATGTGTGCAGAACATAAATCAGAAGGAATAGAAGAACCAGGAACACAACCACACTCATATACACACTAAATATTCATGAGGCACAGGAGGCATCTAACATTCATGATACACCAACTATACATCAGACCCCTGAGGCACCAAATATTCATGGTACAGTAAATATATGAGGCACTCAGTATTCATGAGGACCTAAATCAGCCACCCATGAGTGTCACATATTCTGGGCCCATGTATCCTCTGGCCAGGAAATGAAAAATAAAAATCCCTAGCTGCTCAGTGGGTTATTGCAAGCTTCGGCTGTGGACAGGCACACCGGCCCCTATAACACTCCAATAAAGTATGTGTGTATAACTGGCTTCAGGCTTCTTTCATCCACAAAGCCCCTTTGCTCAAACTTCATCTCTGGTCCTCCTAACCACACCATCAGTGGGGAAGGTTAATGTGGACAATAGAAACAGGACACATGAAGGTTGCATAACCCATGTGTGGTTTAGCCTGCTGGCATCCTATCCTAAGTGTATTAACATACTGCATCTCTCTCCTCTAGTTTCTTACTGTAAATATTGAATTGACTTAATATTGTAAATCACGTGATTTGAGTAATCTGAGACTTACCTGAGTTTCTAAGAGCTCAAACGCCCATTATTCCCCCATGCTTTAGTTTTTTTCTTAACAGCCTTATTGAGATATAATTCACATATCATATAATTCACCCATTTAAAACATACAATTCAGTGTTTATTGGTATATTACACTAAGTTTTTTTAAATCGTGGTAAAAAATATATATATATAATAAAATTTGCCATTTTAACTATTTTAATTGTACAATTTAATGTCATTAATTACATTCACATGTTATCCAACCACCACTATTTCCCAAACTTTTTAATCACCCCCAAAAGAAACTCTATAACCATTAAGCAATAACCCCCCAGTCCTCCTTCCTCCAGTCACTACTACCTTTAATCTACTTTGTTTCTATGAATTTGCCTAATCTAGATATTTCATATAAGTGGAAGCATACAACATTTGTCCTTTCTTTCTTTGTTTTTTAGATTCTTTTGATGTGCACCATTTTTAAAAAGTCTTTATTGAATTTGTTACAATGCTGTTTCTGTTTTATGTTTTGGTCTTTTTGGCCACGAGGCATGTAGGATCTTAGCTCCCTGACCAGGGATCAAACCCCCAACCCCTGCATTGGAAGGCGAAGTCTCATCCACTGAACCGCCAGGGAAGTCCAACATTTGTCCTTTCACATCTGACTTCTTTCATTTAGCATAATGTTTCCAAGGTTCATCCATGTTGTAGCGTATATCAGAACTTTGTTTCTTTTTATGACCGAATAATGCTCCACTGTATGGATATACCATATTTGTTTACTCATTCATCTATTGATGGACGTTTGGGTTGTTTAAACCTTTTGGCTATTGTAAATAATGCTGCAATGAACATTGGCATACAAATACCTGTTTGAGTCCCTGCTTTCAATTCCTTTGGGTATATATCTAGGAGTGAAATTGCTGGGTTACATGGTAATTTTATGTGTAGCTTTTACAGGCACCATGACCAAACTGTTTTCCATAGCACTTGTGCCACTTCACATTCCTATCAGCAATGTACTAGGGTTCCAATTGCTCCACATTCTTGCCAAAACTTGTTATTTTCATTTAAAAAAATTATAGGCATACTGGAAGATGTGAAGTGGTAACTCAGTGTAGTTTTGATTTGCATTTCCCTAATGCCTCCCTTTAGTTTTGCCTAAACATACCCCCTAGAGCAGATTTGGAAAACACTTTCTGTAAAGGGACAGACAGTAAGTATCTTAGGATTCACAGGCCATATAGTCTCTTTCACAACAAACTCTGCTGTTGTAGTATGAAAGCAGCCATAGGTAACATGTAGAAAAGTGAACATGCCTGTGTCAACTACAAATTGGCATTTGCCATCTACCTCTACAAGGATTAAATCAGGTGCCGCTGCAGCTGCAGCTGCTGACCTTCCACATCCCCTGAAAGCAATTCAGGGTGGAGATCAGGTATGAGGCACTCGGTGCTCTGAGAAAATATGGCAGAACAGGTCTTCAGATAGATATTTTCAGGAGCTGATTTTATGAGCCCAATTCTTACATCTCCTCAAATCTAGAAAAGTACTAAATTCCTTCATGGTGATGTCTGCTCCTCGTGACTAGCAGTAACCCTCACAAGACCTTCTGCAAAATATGTGCTTGATTGCATGTATTCCTCCTTCACCAAAATCATATAGATATTGACCTTCCCCCCTACCTCTTTGGAGCAGTTTCTCAGAGCTATCTGAAATGCTGTCTTTAGGGCTGCAGTCCTCATTTTGCCCCAAATAAAACTTAACTCACAACTCTCACATTGTGCACTTTTTTAAAGTCGACTCCGGTGTTACAATAAAACTTTATTTACAGAAACAAGCGCTGGGCCAGATTTAACACACGGGCCATAGTTTCCAGACTCTTTATCTAGAGCTACAGAGTCATTGTGGCTGAATTTGCACCACATGCAAAAACATGAATATGAAGGAATCGAATTTTTCTGTTTATTTAAAAATATTCAAACAGTATTTACTAAGTACCCACTATATCCTGTATGTGCTAGGTGCCAGGTATACAATAGTGAGCAAGATGCAGTTCTTGCTCTCAAGAAGTTCTGAGACACTTGGGAAGTTCTGAGACACTTTTACTGAGATGGCTTTTTGTTATTTTTCTGATGCAATTGAACACTTAGCTCTACCCTAGAGATATTATGGTTTCATTACAACAGGGAACAAAACAAAATACCCCACAATTAAAGGTTTAAATTCTCCTGGGAAAAGTCTTTGACTCAATCCATTTGCTCATTTATTTTGCTTTTTTTAAGCCATGCTAATTATTTAAGGGAGCAAGAGAAGCTCTAAGCCCATACAATTTCCTTGACTACTTTTACACATAAATTTTAAATTTCATGTGTCAAAAATAATAAGTATGTTTTAGGATGTAAAGTTGATAATCTTTTAAAAAGTTTTCCATGTTTAATCGTTTCTGTTATGCCTCACACTCAATGATATCACTGAGGTGAATAAGAACTGACTGTACAAAAGAAAACTGAAAGGGTGAAAAGGACAAAGATCAGGTCAAATATAAATAGAGATAATCGTGTTTTAAATCTTATCATTAATTTACCATGTACAGTCCACAAAAAGATGCTGGCAGCAATAGAATCTCCCTGGTTTGAATCAAGAGAATTTGGGGATTAGAAATGACATTTAATAGAATTATTATTATAAGCATATCTTATTATGAAGATGAATGAAACTCATGTTTTATCTGAGTTTCTGAACACATACTAGCAATTACAAGAATGTTTAAATAAATAAATCATCAGAAGTCTTCTACCCAAGTTAATCCCCTTTAATTAAGCAAGAGCTTAATAGAAAAGATTAGTCTTTGCAAAACTATCAGTACTTGAAAACTAAATTCAATCTGACAAATGAAAGAGATTAAATTCAAGGCAAAGCATAGGGCAAGGGTCTAGCAATCAGGAGGTCTATTTGTGCACCTGATTCCTTGAGTAAACCTGGGCAAAGTACTTTAATTCCTCAGTTCTAGATTGATGGATGGATAGAGGGATGGATAGTTAGAGGAATGTGTGATAAAGCAAGTTAAATAAAATGTTACTTATAGAATATAGATGGTGAGAATATGGGTGTTCACTGTAAAATTCTTTCACCTTTTCTGTATGTTTGAACATTTTAGTAATAAAATATTGGAAATAAAAAAAATCCTCAGTTCTTTATAATTAGTGACAACAGGGTCACAGTCCCACTTTGACCATAAAAGATAGTTGTGTGTGTGTGTGTGTGTGTGTGTGTGTATGTGTGTGTGTTTTACCTGACATGCTAACCAACTTGCAGTACCTGTACTACATTTTCCACATATTCCAATATTTTAGCTCTAATTTAGTATGTTGGAATGGAAGGGATAGTGAAGATGTATTCCTTCCTCATCTTCATTTATACTCATTCCCCTGAAGTTAGGAGAGCAGCCACAAGAACAATCAGAAGCTCCACGTCACCAATCTTCATGAAATGATTCCAACGTTACAGTTGTCAGTCCACCACACCAGAGCAATGACAGAGTTCACCATCTGTGTGGATTACAGATGGGCCTTATTTCTTAGGAGAGAAGGGATAGTGGAGAAATAAAAGGTTCCTAAAACAAATACTCAGTATTTGGTTGACAACTTATCCAATTTTATGTTCTTTTTTTTTTTTTTTTTTTTTGCGGTACGCGGGCCTCCCACCGCTGCGGCCTCTCCCGTTGCGGAGCACAGGCCCAGCGGCCATGGCTCACGGGCCCAGCCACTCCACGGCACGTGGGATCCTCCCGGACCGGGGCACGAACCCACGTCCCCCGCATCGGCAGGCAGACTCCCAACCACTGCGCCACCAGGGAAGCCCCAATTTTATGTTCTTATCATCAAGGGAAAAGGGGGTCTTGTCTCAAAAGGGAAACTCTATTACTAATTCTTAATCACCAAAGGAATTAATATTCAGGGCCCTACTTGTAAGTAGGCTGGCTAGAAAAGTGGAAAAAAAATTTAATGTGAGTTAAGGAGGCAAGGCATGAGATGTAGCCAGGTATGACAGCTCTGTGAGGCAGAGACTTTTTGGCTATTTCTGTTCACTACTATATCCCTAGGCCCTAGAACAGAGCCTAGCACGCAGCAGGTACTCACTAAATACTGAATAAAGGAATTCTCCCCAATTGACTAGATTGTAAACACATTTAGGGCATGGACCACAGCTTGTCACTGATCATATTAAAAAGAACCAGGCAGTCTAGCCCCAAACGAAATCACTACAGGCTAAAATTAGAATACCAGTGGGATGCAGCATTTCTTATCATACCTGTACTATGAGCTCTCTCTCTCAGCTTGTTCATTTAGAAACTTTAACAGCTTAACACTTTGCATGAGATGAGGTATGTATTTTGAAAAAGGAGGAAAGAAAGGGAACTTCTACTTTTAGATATTTAGAGGACTAATATTTCCTAGTTGTAATTTTAAGGCATTTAGGCAGTCTTGTGTTTATCTCAACTGACTGTTTTCTGCAAAAAATTACTTACTTTTATGTTGCTATGACTTTTGTATGACTGGAAGAGTTCTTACGAATCAGGAAGTATTAATGTTGCTATTCTTGAGAAAGAAAAAATAACTGATAAATTTGTAAGTTTTAACTGACTGAGATACAGCTGGCAATTAATCATTTATTCATTCAGTTATTCACCGGGTACATAATGAATGGCTATAATGCTTCAGGCAGTGAGCTAGGCCCTAAGGATACAAAAACAGTGAGAGTAGACACATCTCCTAAAGGAGCTCATAGCCTAGTAGGACAGGGAGAGATAAGGATATCAATCATCAGAGTGCAGTGTGATAGAAAAGTACCCTAAGAAAAGAATGAAGAAATGGGGAACGGGGACATTTATCTGGTTTACCTGATTAACAACTTTAACCAATAACAGAATCATTTTAAACAGTAATAGAATCATTTTCATATCAGAAGAGCTTTGAAAAACTATGAACCAACTACAGTATTTCACTTTAAAAAAGAAGGTAACTTTTATATTATTTGGTTAGTTCGTTAGTGCACATGGTCTTTAAAAACAAAATATGAAAAATGTGAAAAATGAATTATTATAGAGGAAGTACAAGCTTTAATAAACACAATTTTTTAAAAGGGTAATTATAATTTATTTATTTGACTTATGCTGGATATAATTACCATTATAATGTGTTATTATTTTCAGTCTGGCATGAGATCTGATTCCAATTTAATGCAGGCAGCCTGGTAGAGCTCTCAGTTTTCAGCAGCAAGTATCCAGCCAGAGACAATATTCAAGCCTTAGAAGAAAGGAGGGCCCTCATATAGTCCTTCAGTGGGAACAAGTGCCATCAAGCTATGCACCTTCAGGGTTCTTACACTTAGAAAACCTTAACATATTTGTCTTAGGAATGCTGATTGAGGGCACAATTAGCTCTGTTATTCCCAACCTTCTGGTATAGGTTTTACATATATATGACTCGGGCAAACTTCTTATGTTGATCCTACATGCTCCTCAGGCTATAGGTTTTACAAATAAGTAAATTAGGAAACCCTAATATTGATTCTGATTATATATAGTGACGCTTGCAGCTCTTATGTGTTGATACTGATAAGATGTTATGACCAGATCTGGGACTCAGAATCATAATCATGATACTCTTCTCTCCCCTCTGCTCTCTCTCTCTCTCTCTCTCTCTCTTTCTCTCTCTCTCTCTCTCTCTCTCTCTCTCTCTCACACACACACACACACACACACACACACACACACACACACACACCCCATAATTACCAAGGGGGTATAGAGTTCAGAGAAGTAGGTAGTTGATACATAGGAAATAAAGAATGTGATAGTTCCAGCACACATGAGTTTTTAGATTGAGAATCATGCCCAGTATAGTCAGAAAAACAAAACTAGAATACAACCTAGTCCAAAATATATGTGAAGACCACAGTGTTAACAAGAGTGGTTTAGAGATCTTCAAGACCAGCATCAGTGATATAAAGATCAAGAAGGAGCCTTTTGGAATTTTAGCATAATTAATGAAGAGCTGTATTCAGAGCATTTTGGATAACTGTGCCTCTGGGGATTAGTTCCTATATAATGCTTTAGTCTGCGTACAAATTTTGCTGCTGTCTTTTGCTCAGAATAAGTGTAAACAGTAGTTAGCTACTACACCTAAAAGATAAACTACTGGCACACTCCATCTAGAGCATGTTATGATTCTTCCCCACAATATCAGAGGCAGGATTTACTTTACAAAAACAACATCTATAGAGAGGCTAGTAAGGAATCTCAAAAACAAAGATAAGCACACAAGCAAGAAACAACAATTAATATTTAAACAACAGTTATCATGTAGGAAACCAAAATTAATAAACAGAAAAAATACAATCGGAAGAAGCAATAAATAATGGAAAATGAAAAAAATATATATATATATTTTTTGCCGTACGTGGGCCTCTCACTGTTGTGGCCTCTCCCGTTGCGGAGCACAGGCTCCGGACGCGCAGGCTCAGCAGCCATGGCTCACGGGCCCAGCCGCTCCACGGCATGTGGGATCTTCCCAGACCGGGGCACGAACCCGTGTCCCCTGCATCGGCAGGCGGACTCTCAACCACTGCGCCACCAGGGAAGCCCTGAAAAAATATTTTTAAATAACTATAAGTAATGATCTCAGAAGAACAGGAGAAGGTATCAGACCCATAAACAAAGAAAATGCTGACATAAAACAAAACCAATGGCAGCTTTATCTAATCACCTTTCCCGTTAACCTGTGCCTCAGACGGCCCTGCTTCTTTATTCTTTATCCCATAAACACCCAAGCCCCTTGCCTTTTTGGAGCAGATATGAGACAGGCTCTCCCTTCTCCTCACTTTGCTGAAAACCTGGGCATCTCACCATTTTGGCTTGCTGCACATTGGGCAAAACAAACCTGCTGTGTGGCTGACAGGGTTTGGTGTTACGGCTGGGTGTCAGGCCTCTGCCTCTGAGGTGGGAGAGCCGACTTCAGGACATTGGTCCACCAGAGACGTCCCAGCTCCACGTAATATCAAACGGTGAAAGCTCTCCCAGAAACCTCCATCTCAATGCTAAGACCCAGATCCACCCAACAACCAGCAAGTTACAGTGCTGGACACCCTATGTCAAACAACTAGCAACACAGGAACACAACCACACTCATTAACAGAGAGGCTGCCTAAAATCATAATAAGCTCATAGACACCCCAAAGCACACCAACGGACGTGGTCCTGCCCACCAGAAAGACAAGATCCAGCCTCATCCACCAGAACACAGGCACCAGTCCCCTCCACCAGGAAGCCTACACAACCCACTGAACCAACGTTAGCCACTGGGGGCAGACACCAAAAACAACGGGACCTAAGAACCTGCAGCCTGCAAAAAGGAGACCCCAAACAGAGTAAGTTAACCAAAATGAGAAGACAGGGAAATACTCAGCAGATGAAGGAGCAAGATAAAAACCCACCAGACCTAACAAATGAAGAGGAAATAGGCAGTCTATCTGAAAAAGAATTCAGAATAATGATAGTAAAGATGATCCAAAATCTTGGATATAGAATGGAGAAAATACAAGAAACGTTTAACAAGGACATAGAAGAACTAAAGAGCAAACAAACAATGATGAACAACACAATAAATGAAATTTAAAATTCTCTAGAAGGAATCAATAGCAGAATAACTGAGGCAGAAGAAGGGATAAGTGACCTGGAATATACAATAGTGGAAATAACTACCGCAGAGCAGAACAAAGAAAAAAGAATGAAAAGAATTGAGGACAGAAAAAATAAGCAGAAACTAACACCATTGTAAAGCAATTATACTCCAATAAAGATGTAAAAAAAACGAATTGAGGACAGTTTCAGAGAACTCTGGGACAACATCAAACACAACAACATTTGAATTATAGGAGTCCCAGAAGAAGAAGAGAAAAAGAAAGGGATTGAGAAAATATTTGAAGAGATTATAGTTGCAAACTTCCCTAATATGGGAAAGGAAATAGTCAGTCAAGTCCAGGAAGTGCAGAGTGTCCCATACAAGATAAATCCAAGGAGAAACACACCAAGACACATATTAATCAAACTAACAAAAATTAAATACAAAGAAAAAATATTAAGAGCAGCAATGGAAAAACAACAAATAACACACAAGGGAATCCACGTAAGGTTAACAGCTGATCTTTCAGCAGAAACTCTGCAAGCAAGAAGGGAGTGGCAGGACATATTTAAAGTGATGAAAGGGAAAAATCTACAACCAAGATTACTCTACCCAGCAAGGATCTCATTCAGATTTGACAGAGAAATTAAAACCTTTACAGACAAGCAAAAGCTGAGAGAGTTCAGCACCACCAAACCAGCTTTACAACAAATGCTAAAGGAACTTCTCTAGGCAGGAAACACAAGAGAAGGAAAAGACCTACAATAACAAACCCAAAACAATTAAGAAAATGGGAATAGGAACATACATATCAATAACTATGTTAAATGTAAATGGATTAAATGCTTCAACCAAAAGACATAGACTGGCTGAATGGATACAGAAACAGGACACATATATATGCTGTCTACAAGAGACCCACTTCAGACCTAGGGACACATACAGACTGAAAGTGAGGGTATGGAAAAAGCTATTCCATGAAAATGGAAATCAAAAGAAAGCTGGAGTAGCAATTCTCATATCAGACAAAATAGACTTTAAAATAAAGACTATTACAAGAGACAAAGAAGGACACTACATAATAATCAAGGGATCGATCCAAGAAGAAGATATAACAATTGTAAATATTTATGCACCCAACATAGGAGCACCTCAGTACATAAGGCAAATGCTAACAGCCATAAAAGGGGAAATCAACAGTAACACAATCATAGTAGGGGACTTTAACACTTCATTTTCACCAATGGACATATCATCCAAAATGAAAATAAATAAGGAAACACAACCTTTAAATGATACATTAAATAAGATGGATTTAATTGATATTTAGAGGACATTCCATCCAAAAACAACAGAATACACTTTCTTCTCAAGTACACACAGAACATTCTCCAGGATAGATCCTATCTTGGGTCACAAAACAAGTCTTGGAAAGTTTAAGAAAACCGAAATCGTATCAAGTATCTTTTCTGACCTCAACGCTATGAGACTAGCTATCATTTACAGGAAAAAATTGTAAAAAATACAAACACAGAGAGGGTAAACAATGTGCTACTAAATAACCAAGATACCACTGAAGAAATCAAAGCGGAAATAAAAAGCACCTAGAACCAAATGACAATGAAACCACGATGACCAAAACCTATGGGATGCAGCAAAAGCAGTTCTAAGGGGGAAGTTTATAGCAATACAGTCCTTCCTCAAGAAACAAGAAACATCTCAAATAAACAACCTAACCTTACACCTCAATCAATTAGGGTAAGAAGAACAAAAAAACCCCAAAGTTGGCAGAAGGAAAGAAATCATAAAGATCAGATGAGAAGTAAATGAAAAAGAAATGAAGGAAACAACAGCAAAGATCAATAAAACTAAAAGCTGGTTCTTTGAGAAGATAAACAAAATTGATAAACTATTAGCCAGACTCATCAAGAAAAAAAGGGAGAAGACGCAAATCAATAGAATTAGAAATGAAAACGGAGAAGTAACAACTGACGCTGCAGAAATACAAAGGATCATGAGAGATTACTACAAGCAACTCTATGCCAATAAAATGGACAACCTAGAAGAAATGGACAAATTCATAAAAAAGCACTACCTTCGGAGACTGAACCAGAAAGAAATAGAAAATATAAACAGACAAATCAGAAGCACTGAAATTGAAACTGTGATTAAAAATATTCCAACAAACAAAAAGCCCAGGACAAGATGGCTTCACAGGCCAATCCTATCGAACATTTAGAGAAGAGCTAACAGCTATCCTTGTCAAACTCTTCCAAAATATGGCAGAGGGAGGAACACTGCCAAACCCATTCTACGAGGCCACCATCATCCTGATACCAAAACCAGACAAAGATGTCACAAAGAAAGAAAACTACAGGCCAATATCAATGACGAACATAGATGCAAAAATCCTCAACAAAACACTAGCAAACAGAATCCAACAGCACATTAAAAGGATCATAGGGCCCTGAACCAAGACGGCGGAGTAAAAGGATGTGCTCATTCCCTCTTGTGAGAACACCAGAATCACAACTAGCTGCTGGACAATCATTGACAGGAAGACACTGGAACTCACCAAGAAAGATAGCCCACATCCAAAGACAAAGGAGAAGCCACAATGAGACGGTAGGAGGGGCGAAATCACAGTAAAATCAAATCCCATAACTGCTCGGTGGGTGACTCACAGATTGGAGAACACTTATACCACAGAAGTCCACCCACCGGAGTGAAGGTTCTGAGCCCCACGTCAGGCTTCCCAACCTGGAGGTCCGGCAATGGGAGGGAGAATTCCTAGAGAATCAGACTTTGAAGGCTAGCAGTATTTGAATGCAGGACTTCGACAGGACTGGGGGAAACAGAGACTCCACTCTTGGAGGGCACACACAATGTAGTGTGGACATCGGGACCCAGGGGAAGGAGCAGTGACCCCAGGGGAGCCTGAACAAGATTTACCTGCTAGTGTTGGAGGGGCTCCTGCAGAGGCAGGGGTTGGCTCTGGCTCACTGTGGGGACAAGGACACTGGCAGCTGAAGTTCTGGGAAGTACTCCTTGGCGTGAGCCCTCCCAGAGACCGCCATTAGCCCCACCAAATAGCCCAGGTAGGCTCCAGTGTTGGGTTGCCTCAGACCAAACAACTAACAGGGAGGGAACCCAGCCGCACCCATCAGCAATCAAGCAGATTAAACTTTTACTGATCACTGCCCACGAGAGAAACAGTCAGCTCTCCCACCACCAGTTCCTCCCATCAGGAAACTTGCACAAGCCTCTTAGATAGCCTCATCCACCAGAGGGCAGACAGCAGAAGCAAGAAGAACTACAATCCTGCAGCCTGTGGAACAAAAAACCACCTTCACAGAAAGACAGACAAGATGAAAAGGCAGAGGGCTATGTACCAGATGAAGGAACAAGATAAAACCCCAGAAAAACAACTAAATGAAGTGGAGATAGGCAACCTTCCAGAAAAAGAATTCAGAATAATGATAGTGAAGATGATCCAGGACCTCGGAAAAAGAATGGAGGCAAAGATCAAGAAGATGCAAGAGGCTTCCCTGGTGGCGCAGTGGTTGAGAGTCCGCCTGCCGATGCAGGGGACACGGGTTCGTGCCCCGGTCCGGGAAGATCCCACATGCCGCAGAGCGGCTGA
>RJWK010061870.1:0-12953 GCA_004363435.1 Platanista minor
CGGGCCCCAGCTGCGTGCAGAGGACAAGCAGGTGATCTGAGGGGCCTGCGATGAGCACATGCAGGGGCCCCAGGAGCAGCACTGGGTCCCTGTGGTGACAGACACTGGGACTGCTGTGAAGTGGATCAGGGGCAGGACCGTAATCCTCAGCTGAGCGTGCCCCCAGGGCCGGGGAGCCCTCCAGAGCCTGACCACCTGCACCCCACTCCCCTGCACCAGGGCCTGCACAGAGGTCAGAGGTCGTGGGATCCCAGGGCCCTCGGTGATGGTGGAGGGGGTCTGGACACGGGAAGGCTGCACGGACCCGTGCCTTCACACTCCTGTTCGCACATCCAACTCCCGCTCCTGCACACGTCTGTGCTCCCTACACGATCGTCCCGAAGCCCACCCTCGCCCGCGCCCTGCACTCCCCGCACCTTCCCTCCCTCAGCAGCCTCACACGCACCTCACGCAACATGCCAAACACACGTGCACTCATGCTCGCATACACGCGTATACGTGCATGCACAGATACATAAATGTGCACACACGTGCACACACCTCACGCGTGCTTGCACACAGGCCTATATGCCCTGCATGCATGCACACATGTATGTGCCCATGGACCCAGTGGACAGCCCACAAAGACCTATGTACACACTCACCCACGTGCACACACGTCCACAAGCACATCCCACATGCACACTTGCACATGTGTGCACACACGGGCACGATGCAATGTAGCCCCAAGGCGCACCCATGTGCACACCCACACAGCACATGTAGACGTGCACACTAGCACACGCACACGTGCAGGCGCACTTCTCACTCACTCAGCCGTGGTCCCCGAGGCCCGTGCCCTGGCCCTCCCGCCTTGTCTGGCTGGGTCTGTGCAGAGGCCTTGCGCTCACGCCTCGCCGGACTAGGGATCTGGGGATGCAGGACAGCTCAGAGCTGCTGTTTTCTCAGGGCTGGGTTTCTCCAGGGCTCCAGTATCTGCTGGGGCCTGTGTGTGTGGAGACGGGGGAGCAGCAGCCCCTTTCTCCGGGATGGGGATGCTGCTGGGCTCGGCTCTGGGAAGTGGCCCCTTCTGAACAGCCACAGCACGGACGGCGGGTATGTCGCTCTGCCCCTCCAGACCATGCCAGCCCAGCTATCCTGACCTGGCTCTGGGGGTGACCTCTGCCGTCTTGGCCTTGCCCAGCCTGCAAGGGCGGGAGCACGTGAAGTGGCCGCATGCCCGTCCCTCCTCCCTGGGCCTCGGCTATCCCAGGGCTTGGTTCTCTAGGTCCCGGTTGCCGGCTCCACCGGCCCCTGCAGGCCTGTGGGATGTAGCTCCCGCTCCAGCCCTAGGCCTGCGCCATCCCCCTGGGAGCTGGAACTGGCCCACTCCCGTTAACCCTGAGCCTGCTGTCTGGTCGGCTCTGCTTGCACCTTCAGCTTCCATGACCTGCCTGGCGGTGACACCTGCGAACGCTCCCCCCGGCGCCCCGGCCTCGAGCTGTGGGCCAGGGACCGGCCACCTAAGCCACAGGCGACGGGCCTCGCAGTCCCTGAACAGCACACACGGTGCTCAAGGTAGCCTCCCGTCCCCCAGTTGCCCCGCCACTCTGCAGACCCTCAGAGACAGACTAACGCAGCCTAGCCCTTGTGGGTGCAAGATAATCACCCTGGTTGGGAGTGGACATCCTGGACCAGCCCAGACATGCCGTGTGGGTGAGACTCAGGCCTAGACTCCGTTTCCTCATCAGCAAACGGCCCTCGGCCCAAACCAGAGGTGGGGCTTCTGGGCCCGGAGGACCGGGTGCTCCCTCTGCTGCGTGCTCCCCCTCGCAGGACCCAGGTTACCCTTCTCCCACTGGAAGGCGCCGGAAACACTTGACCTGATCGCTTTTACGTGTTGGGTGATGGCTCATCAATAACTGGCCCCACGTAACAGAAGTTTGGAAAGCACTGGTTGAAAGCCAGGGTTGGCGCCCAAACAGACGTGCTGCCTCTGTGTCCCGAGGTGGGGGCAGGCTGCAGGCGTGGCGACCTGCTCCGCTCCTGGGGCCCGTGTGCTTCACTCGGCCCATGGTGCCACTTCTACCTCCCTGGAGACACAGTGCAGGTTGAAACCTGTTTGCACCCCCGCCAGTCTGGGCGACCTTAGAAGCTCCTTCCAGGACCCACAGGTGACACTCCGGCTCGGGGGTAATCCTGCAGGATAGTCACTCCGGGGACTTCCTTTCGCTCTGGGATGGAAGGAGCTCCAGACACAGAACACGAAGGGCCCTGTCCCGCACCCTCTCCGAAGTGTGTCCAGGGGACCCCCCGTGGACCAGAAGACCCTGCTGTTGTGCTAATTTTCTCTGTCATTGTGGAGCTCCAGCTGACCCCTCGGTGGATGCCGACACACACACACACGCACACCCTGGTAGACACTGATGACAGCCGCTGGCGGTCACCCCAGACAGGCCGGGAGGTGGCCTGCTGCATGGGGACCTCACCGCAGCGGGGGCTTCTGGTCACTCACGGCAGAGCTGGGCTGTCGCTCAGGGTCTGGATCTTCAGGGGCTTCGAAGACGTGCGGCTATCCATGCCTCCTGGGACCCCGCCTGCCAGCCCCTGGCCTGGCCTCCCTGTGGTGCCCTTACCCGCTTGCCCTCAGCGCCTGGTCCTCCCGGCGGCCGGCCTGCCCTCGCTCGCTGCACTCCCTCCCAGGCTGCCGGGCAGTCTCAGCAGCTTGCTAAAGAGACGCCGAAAATAACCCTCGGCCACAAGTGCTTTCATTCCCACAACAGGTGTGTTACTAAGATAGACCACACGTGTCCCGGCCGAGGTTTGGGGGCACAGCGCAGCACCCCACGGCTCCCCCAGTCCCGGGGCCTGGGCCGGGGGGGGCTAGGACGAGGCACCGAAAACAGCCCCTCCCGCCAGCCCCCCTCCCGGCCTTGGTGCTGGGAATCACCACCCTCCTGTCCACACAAAGCTCACAGGCCTCACAGCACCACAGCTCCGTGGACACGCCAGGCCCTAGATGATGCCACACCTGGGCTTACATCAGGCCGGTCCAGACGGGCGAGCCCGCTGTGCTTGCTGGCTGACACACACTGCTAGCATCGCCCCATGAGAGCCTCGCCTAAGGGCATCAGCTGCAGCTTGGGCACTTGGACGGAAACGTCCACTAGTGACCAACATCCGCCGAGCACCCCACGTGGGCCAGACTTCACGCTGACGTGACCCAGGGCTTCGTGTGATCACCCTTGGCACTGGCTCCGTAACTTTCTTTCTACAGGTGGTGGTCCCTGCCTGTGGACATTGTGCCTGGAAGGGTAAGAATGGGGTCTGGGGTCTGCCCTTGAGATGGGCTGCGGACTGGCCACTGACATTTGACCTTCTTGCAACTCTGGGACCTGCCTGATTCGCCCTGTTTTGAGTTGGGGAAAAGGAAGCTGAGCGAGGCCATCTGCCTGCCTGAGGTCACAGAGCGTGTGAGCGGCAGGGCTGGGTGTGAACTCAGTCTGTGACTTGGGGATCCTGGCTGCTCTGCTCTCCTGGCTCTGTCCCTTGGGCTCCATCCCCTAAGAGAGGCCTAGCCCGGCAGATGCAGGGGTGCAGGCAGAGCAGTGGGCGCCGGGTGAGGACCTCCTGGGAGGCTGTGGTTTTTGTTATTTTACTTACAAAGACAGACCATAGACCATTTTAAGCAGCCATGAAAACGGCCGTGGGGCAGAGACATCGCAGGCCCGTCCTCTCGATCTGTAAGCAAAATAAGAAAAACACGCTGTGAGGAAGGAGGCCGGGCACCGGACTCTGCCCTGGGGGGTGTCTACAGTCGGCCCCTCCCCTGCCTCTCAACAGCGTTTTGGGGATCGGGGACTCTGTCACCACCTTGGGCCAGTCCACAACCTTCTCTGGGCCTCGGCTTCCTTCTCTGTAAAATGGGCTGGATCAGGAGATCTCTTAGGGCCACTTCTGGTGGGAACTTCTGGGGCTCCACAAGAATTCTGGCACCTCCCTGGGTATGGGTGGGACACCCTGGCTCTTAAACCGCTGTGTTTCTGGAAGGCGCCTGGTGACCCCACTCAGCACCATCCTCAGGGACCCGGAGCCCAGGTGATGGGCTTGAGGTCAACAGACAAACCAATGGTGGTTCCGAAACGAAGCCCAGGTCTGAGCTGGAGTTAGTGGGCGGGAGCCACAAGGAGACAAGCTGCACCACTGTAAACAGAGAGTGAGCCCCCGTCACAGGGGGTAATCAAGGGCAGGATGGAGCGCTAGCCCCTTAAGGGTCCTCCCAGCTGCTGAGTAGCTCCTTACATCCCTCCCCAGAGTTCTCTCAGCCCTCTGACCCCTCCCGAGCCACACCACAGCTTCAACTCTAAAGTGAATTCGTGCCCAGGGCAGTCACCAGGCAAGAGGAACCACAGCCCTCAAGCCGTGGCTCAAGGTCAGTCTCTGGTCAGCTTGGCTCGCAGGCCGGTCCTGGGGAATCTGGGGAGGTTCTTGGCAGGAATCCACAGGGAATGCAGAGGCTCTGTCTACTCTGGCTCCCATCAGTCAGGTGCACAGACGCGGTTAACCACCCTGCTTTCAGGGAATTCGTGGGTTAGGGAACAAATCTGAGGCCACCTTGGAGGCAGCCTGACACGTAAGACAAAAGCCCCCAGCAGCCAGATAGCACTAGGCATCAACTCAGGAAAGAAAGACGCTCTTGTCTCTCATAACCTCCATGCTCTAAACGGAGCCGGGACCCCAACGAGAGGGGACGGACCCTGAGCCACACGCAGGCTGCCACCCGCACGTCTGTTCGCAGGCCTCATGAAGGCGAGCCGGTGGTGTCAGCTGACCCCAGCCCAGTCCACAACCTGGAACATCTGGTTCCCAGACCAGCACTTTCTGGAACACAGGCTCCTGGACCGGGAAGGAAAGCAGGCCAGGGAGTCGCGCCCACGAGGGTCGGGGTCCCCGGGTCGGAGCCCTCGACCAGACCGTCAGATGGTCTGCTGGTCTCTCCTGCTTGGAACCCGGACAACAGTTGCGAGGCGGGTCATCTTCCCAGGGGGAGCTGCTGTTGCCCAGTCAGGAAGAATTCCTTTTCCCGCCTGGGCTGAGCATACCCGGGGGAAGTTTAGCCAGGCTGGAGCCTCCCCTCTCCACCCACGAGGCCGCACGGGGAGGCAGCGGTCAGGGGACAGAGACCGGCCTGCGGCTCAGCCCGAGGTGAGGACTAACTCTTCTGGAAAAGAGGGAGTGGTGACTGGCCGGCCACAGTCCCCAGGCGAGAAGAGTGAATGAGACAAAGCGCGGCCACCTCTGGCCACTCCCGCACGGCCAGCACAGGCTGCGCACCCAGGATGGCGGAGGGCAGGGCCCCGCCGCTCTGGGCCGCATCCCGGGGCAGGAGGCAGGGCCGGGCCCACCCCAGTCTCCGGCACATGTGGGGACCCTCACTCAGACCGACCCCGGGCGGGGGACAGAAGCTGGAACATTCTGTGCCAAGCGATGTGTGGGAAGGGGTGCTTGGCCATTGAAGCTCCTACCGTGCAGGGGTCGCCCTGCTTTCAGGTGGCTGCACCTGGGAGCAGGTGGTGTTGCCCCATCTACCAACAGAGGCCAGCTCACAGCCAACATCCTACAACAAGGGGCCCCGCCCGACGTCCTTCTCCAGGTGGGGGCCGCTGCCTGGCCTCGGAGAGCAGAACCAGTACCCTTCACGCCCGGGAATAAAAGGAGCAGGCCAGGCCCTGTGGCCCACCCTGGGCTCTGGGCAGAGCCAAGGACCCCGGGTAGGCAGAGTGGAGCCCGATGAACCCAGTGGGAACCAGGGGCCACCAGGCCAAGGCATTTGAGGTTCCTGCCCCAGAGACGGGCTTCATTAGGGTTTCAAAGCCTGGGGAAGGGTCCCCAGGTGTGGGGCTTTCTGGCTTCTGAACATGTGGGTGGGGGAGGCACATGGACTGCCCGCCAGAAACACCTAGGACACACTGCTGAGCCCCTGGTCGAGGGGACAGGGAACACTGTCCCCCACACCAGCCCAAGCCAGGCGTCTCCTTCCCAACTGCTCTGACTCAAAGGACCGGGTCTCAGGTGGTGGCTGTGGATTCCGAAGCCCACCCAGACCCTCTTGTGTGTGCGGAGATGCTCAACCCAGGGCCCAGGGCCAGCGAGATACCACCTGGGGGTCAGATCTGCCCACCACGTTGCTGGCAGCCGAGGCCCCCCTGTCCCCAGCTCCTGGCCTACCCACACACCCGGCTCAGGCTGGCTGCAGAGCTGCCTCCGATGGGCCCTCCAGGGCGTGCGGGCCCAAAAGGATTCACCCACATGCAAGTGACCTGCTGTGTGACCATGGGGAAGCCCCCATCCCTCTCTGAGCTCCAGTATAGCAGCTAACCTTGACGGAATGCTCACCGTGTGCCCACCGTGCTAAGAACTTCTATTAACTCTCTCGCCCTCAAAGACGCTCCGTGAGGCAGGGACCATGACCAGCCCGGCTTTACAGATGAGGGACGCCAGGCCCAGAGAGGTTAAGAAGTTTGCCGAAAGCCTCACAGCTACCAAGCAGACAAGCTGGGATCCGAATCTCAAAGCTTGGGCCCTGACCCATGATGAGATCCTCCCTCTTAAAGGCCCACCAGGGGCGTTTACAGCTCCAGGCTGGAAGCTCGGACCTTAACGGGCTCCAAGGACCCCCGGAGGAGCCTCTCCCCACCGCGCCCCTCGGGACCAGGCCCTGGGGTTACTCACTTGCGTGGGGCGTGAAGGGGGGGTGTCGCGTGGCCCCCTGGGACGTGGCGGGCGGCGGGGGCGGCATGCTGGGGGGCGTGGCGCGGGGCTGCGTCTTCACCTCGGCTGGGGAGCCAGGCATCGCGTAGCCCTTCTCCTTCCTGTCCGCTGTGGGCGCCAGGGCCACCGGGGTGGGGTGAGAGAGACCGAGACAGAGAGAGAGAGAGAGAGAGAGAGCACGGGTGAAGCAGGCCGAGGGGCACAGGGGTCGGCGCCGCCCAGCCCCACCTGGTTCCCGGCTACGGCCCCCAGCAGCGGGACGTGGGCCTATGTTGCTGGGGGCCCAGGTGGGCGACTCCCGGCTGGCCCCCAGGTGGCTTCTGGCTCTGCCTCCAGAGCCCGTCCCAGGCCCCAGCCTGCCCCAGATAAGCCCCACGTGTGCTCACAGGTGGCTGACATCCCACCCACCTAGGACCAGAGAGCAGGCTTGGGTCGGCCCATTTCAGGTGGGCTGGCGGGTGTAGCTTTCAGAACTCTGGCCAGCCAGAACCGGGCTGGAGTTCTCACTGTGGGAGCGGCCCTGGGGGAGCCTGGATTGTCTCTCCTGCAGACCAGGGAGTCGGGCGGCGTCCCCCAAGCCTGAGGTACCCCGACTCTGCTTACATCAGCCCCTCCTGGAGGGCACGTGCAGAAAGCCTCCCCACCCCCATTTCTGAACTCAGCAGGTCCGCAGCGGGCCTGAGACTCTGCACTTGTAACAGGCTGCCAGGGAGGCCCCCAGGGCGGCAGCTGCCCAGGTATCCTTTGTAGGTGGAGGGGGGTGAGCCTCTGGGCTTCCCTGCTCCATCTTAGCTCAGGGTCAGCCAGCACCGGGGCAGGCCGCAGAGACCTGGGAGCAGCGGCTGGGATTGTGGGTGGGCGTCCCCGCCTGTAACAAACAGGCACAGCCCACATTGCCCCAGCCACTGCTCATCCTGCTGACACTGACGGAGTCTCCCAGGGGCCAGGCGGACAACGGGGCCAGGCTTGACACCTGTCAGCCATCACCAGGACTACAGCTCTGTCCCTCTGCCTCTCCCCATCCTCCCCTCCCAGGGGTCCCTCGCGATCTGGGCAGAGGTGGAGACGCACATGCACCCGGGCAGCCACCTCGGTGGACAGCGATAATGCTAATAAACGGCATTTACCACTACCTGTGCCCCGGACCGTGCAAACCTCCCCTCAGCGCTCCCACACTCTCCTTTACAGAGAGGAGATGCCCTCGGCGCTCCAGGGCCCAGGGGGTTCGGGCGGAGAAGCCCCCTCCCCAGTGGGCCCCACGGAAGGGGGAAGCAGCCGGTCACCAGCAGCCACCCGGCCTCGCAGCACCTGCTGTCCGCTCAGCTGGCCTCCCTCCCGCCGGGCGCCCTGCCCCCCAACAGCCTGCCTGTCAGGAGGCTGACGGCCTGGCACACGTGCGCCACAGCTGTGGGGGCCCGTCAATGCCACGCCTGGCTGCGGTGCTGGCGGCCAGTCCCCAGTGACAACCAAAGAAGGAAAGTGTGGCCAGCGCCGTGGGCTCCAGGCCACCTCTGTGGGGTACAGCCCCATCCTGGCCAGCCCTTCATCTGACCAGGCCACCCTGGGGCACGCAGTCCCGCCAGCAGGCCAGGGAGGGCGCTTAGGATGCCAGGCTGGGACGCTGGGGATGCAGGGCCTGGTCGGACCTTCCAAAGCCCTTCCACGTTGGGGCTTCACTGGAGCATCATGGCTGGAGCAGACCAGAGAAGTGGATGGAGAGAAGCCGGCGGGAGGGGGCCATCAGGGAGGGTGGACCGAGTGTGCCCGCGATGACGAGGGTGCCACATCGCAAGGAGTCTCGCGCCCACCCCACGGATGCCTGCCGGGCCTGTGGACAGAGCGGGCAGTGCCCTGGTGCCCGGAAAGCAGGCCCGAGGCCGTCCACTTACAAAGGAGACACACACACGCTCCTGGCAGATGACAGTCATGGCTCCTGTTATTCCCAGGAAACCCTGTGAGGGCGATGCTGCTGCCAGCCCTATTTTACAGGCACAGAGAGGTGCAGCAACCCACCAAGGGCACACAGCACGTATGGTTTGGGTGGGTCTGCAGGTTTCCAAGGACTGGTTGTCATCAACGCGAACTCTCCTCCTTGCAGGAGAGGCAGCAGTTCTGGGAATCAAACCCAGGCGGATGGAGGTTCTGGGCTGTGTGGGTGGGGGCACCCCTGCGGCTCTCCCAGGTCCCACCTCCAGCCCTGGGTCCTAGGTCCCCAAGGGCTGTGCACAGCAAGGCCACAGGTGCAAGAAACCCCACAAGTCTTGAATCTTGTTTGAGTCTGGCTGGCTCTATTGCCTCCTGGCTGTGTGACCTAGGGCAAGTCACCTCACATCTCTGAGGTGACTCTGTAATGGCTGAGGGCAAGCTCTCAGTGAAATTCGGTCATGGTTTACGGAGCAACTTGTGCGCCTGGACCCTGCTCTTGAGGCTGCCCTGGGCACACACCCCAACCCATAAAGCAGAAAGTGACAGAGCACCTCGGGGAAGAGCAGAGGTGGTGTGGAGACGGTGAGCGACGGCAGTTGTGGTCAAGGAACAGAGAGCACAAAGGCAGGAGGGAGTGTGCAGGGCCTCTAGCTGTGCAGGGAATTGAGAGGACGTTGGCTGGGCCGGGCTGGTGGGCAGTAGGGAGCCAGTGAAGGTTCTGCACAGCATCCAGAGACGTTGTCTCTCCTGCCTGAAACCCTCCAGCAGCTTCCACTGCACGTGGGGCTTCCCAGGGTCCTACCCGCCGGCCCGCTCCCACGACACCCAGAGCCCCAGCTCCGAGCCCTCGCACACCCCCCGGACCACTCCCCCTTCCCTCCTGGGTGTCCAGCTCCGACCTCATGTCCTCAGGAGAGGTGTCCCCACATGAGACATAAGGGTCTCCAGCTCCCCTGGAATGTGATCCCCCGAGATGACCTTGTTTCCTGGCTCACCTGTCGCGGGGTTTCTGGCTGGGCTGGCGCTTCTGGAAGGCCAGCCGCGAGAGAGAGGTCACCAGCGGCAGCCCTCCTAGAGGAAGGGTCTTCCTGCTCAGGGGCCGGAGGGGGCAGCTCGGGAGTTCCTGGCTGCCCTGGCTCCAAGGTGGGCCGACACGGGGGCTGCTGAGGGGCTGCGGAGCCACCCACAGCTCACCCCGCACGCTTGCCTTCCTCGGGGCTGGCCGAGCGAGGACAGCAGGGTGCGAGGGAGCTGAGTCCCACCCTCCTGGCGAGTGGCTGCCTCTGAGCCGGGCTCCTCACCTCCCCGGGGTGCAGCATGGATCCAAGGAGGAGGAAAGGCATTCTTAGTGGGGGGCCGGGCGCCCACCGTGGTCACGCTACCCGTGGTGGCAGCGTCCTCTCGCCACCTCTGCACCCCTGAGCTGTGTGCGGAGCCCTGATCAGACGGTGCTGGAGCCAAGCCCTCCCGCCTGCTGGCCTGCGTGGCCTGAGGGCACACGGCTAACGAGCTGCCACACAGGCAGCCTCACTCTCCCAGGAGCCGGCTTCCTGCCCAGCCCCTGGCAAGGGCCCGCGCCAGCCAAGGGCTGCCCCCTCACCCCCTAAGACCCACTGCGAGGCTCGGACCCCCGAGGGCTATGGCACCACCTTACTGCCCATCTGGCAGCCTGGGTAGGGCCGTGTAGGCAGGACCCTGCACCCACGAGCCAGCATGAGCAGGGGCTGGCCAGGACGTGGGGGCCTGGGGAGTGGCCCGCCGTTGGGTGCTGAGTGCTGGGGGCCGCTGAGGGGGCAGCTCCCACCCCCGCCAAGGCTGCCGAGGGTGCCAGCGTGGTCAGTTCAGCTGGCAGGGGGCGCGTCCCGGCAGGGTCCAGACTCCGCCCAGAAAACCTGGGCTGGCCTTGTGGGGCAGCTCTTCCCCCTCCCCCATTCTGAGGTACCTCTGGCCCCAGCGTCCACTCCCAGGGGTCCTCAGCCCCGGGGGGAGCCAGGCCCCGTGTGCTGCACGTCCACACAGCATCTCGTTGGATCCTCACGGCCTCCCCAGAAGGCGCTGTCAGGGCCCCTGTACAGTGGCATCCTGTGCCTCGCCTATGAGAGGCACTGACCCCATCCATGGGACCCCGGGCTCAAACGGTCCCCTTGCACCCACCCCGGGTCTGCGTTTCCCCCACTCCCGATTCTAGGGTCACTGGGGGTCCTCAGGCCCAGAGACCCTCCACCCAACACCAGGGGTCCTCCTACACAAGCCCCCTTTTAGGGAGCTCTGGTTTAGCAAGTCAGTTATGGGGCCCAGGCAGCTAAATGTATGTCAAGTTTTAAGTTCCTGTTTTCTTATGAGATTAATATATAAATAACAGCTTCCCCCGTGAGGGCTTAGCACGTGCCCCTCGTGCATCAGCTTGCCCACCCCTCAGGACCCCAGGGACCGACTTTGACTAAGAATTCCATACCCCTGCTCGAGGACGCACCGCACCTCAACAGCAGCCCCAGGAGGCAGGTCCTGCCATCGCGCCCATTTTATAGATGGGGAAACTGAGGCTCAGGGAGGACAAGTGACTTGCTCAGGGTCTCAGAGCCTGAGGGAAGCAGGGCCTGAGCCTGGGGACTCTCCATCGGAGCCTCAAGCCCCCGTGCCCTGCAATCGCTTGGGAGATTAGGAAGTTCTGAAGCCAGCCCAGGGCTCCCGGCATGGGCCGACCAGAACACGGAAAGGGCAGCTGCCTGGTGTTTGAGGTCGGGGCAGGTTCATCGCTCTGAGTCGGTGGGTGACGCCCCGGGCGCCCTGACTCTGGGGCAGGGGAGCACAAGGACCACCTTCCCAACTCCTTGGGCTCTTTCCAGATGTTAGAGCTCCAGGGAGGAAGAATCGGGCCGGCCACAGCATCCCTGTCCCTTCCCCAGCCCCGTCAGCAGCCAGGGGCCAAGCCAGCAGCCACAGCAGCCCCAGAACCCCGCACAGAAATGAAGCAGGAGATGGGGCGGAATCTGAAGTCACGTCTGGGCTTATCCCCAACCGGGGGTCCCCGCCAGCTCTCCTGGAGTCCCGCACAGTGCCTTGGCCGGAATGGTGGCCCTTGTGCTGGTGGGCGGGAGACATCTCTAGGGGTGCCAGACCCCTCACCCATGGTCCTGGCTCAGAGGTAGGCAGACAGGGGCGAGGGGCCCAGCCAGTGACTCGTGACCCTCTCACAGCCCTCGGAGGCAGACAGTGCTCTGCTCCATCCTACAGACGGGGAACCGAGGCACAGAGAGGCTAGGCGACCTGCTCTGTTCACACAGCTGAGAAGGGGCTGGAGGCTGCCCCAGCGTCTTACCACCTGCCCCGAGGGCTGCCGCTGGAGGTGCCCCCCATCCATTCTTCTTCTAACTGCCCTTCCCCCCCGCTCCCCACTGCCCCTTTCCGATCCTGTAGGGCGGGGGATGGTCCCCGCTGGTGATACCCAGTGAGCTAGAGGGTGAGACGTGAGCGGCCCCCCTCGGAGCTGGACTTCCTCCTCCAGCCTCTGTCGCAGCCCCACCCACTGCCCCGCACTACTCCCAGCCCTCGAGAACATTCCCAGACCCCTGCGGCGCTCCCCAGGTCCCCTGGGAGACCCTGCGTCTTTCCCAGACCGCGGCTCCAGTTCCCACTACACGTCACTAATCCGTTGGCAGAGGAAGCTGCTCTCTGAGGCTGGGCGAAGCCGGTGGGAGGGAACATGGAACGTGTGGAACAAGCCACACCATCCATCGCTGTCTTTGTCCTCCTGTGTTCTCAGCCCACCCTGCCCATCTGAGAACTGGCCACAGCCCAGCGCTCCCAGCTCTGGGGTTCTAGAACCCTCCACGGGAGGGGGGCCATTAGCATCAGCACAGCCCCATTGCCCATCCGTGCTGCCGCAGAAACAGCGGGCCCCGCTCTGATCTTTTGTGGTCTGGTTCTGCCGTTACCTCATCTGACCCTCACAGAAGCCTCAGGAAGTGGAAAGGTGGGAAGGTGGGCCGGTACCGACAGGTAACACAGCTACGGTGACAGAGTCCGGACTGTGAGACAGGCCTGAGCTGAGCAGGCCACACGGGTCCCCCGGCCTGGGAGGTGGCGCATGAGGAGACCGAGGCTCAGGGCCCAGAGGCCACTCTCTCTGTGGGGTCTCGGGATGTGACCTGTGACACACCCACACCCAGTTCCTGGCACTGACCTGCAGGCAGGCAGGGTTCCCCAGGCCCGTGGGAGGCTCGGCAGGAGGCCTGCACCCTGAGGAGGAGCCCTGTGCCTCGGCCCCTCCCCTGCGA
>RJWK010061871.1:0-12953 GCA_004363435.1 Platanista minor
AAAAAAAAAAAAAAAAAAAATTATAAGTGGAGTATAGACTTTAAAAATTGTGACTCACTATGTCGTACACCTGAAACTTATATAACATTCTACATCATCTATACCTCACTAAAAATATTTCAAAAAATCAAACCTTAAGAAAAACCCATCCAACAATGAAACTTCTCCCCATCACTGGAGGATGAATGACTTCTTGGTGGGGCTGCTGTAGGAAGGTCTGAGTGGAAGAGGAGAGAGAACCTAGATGACCTTTAAAATTCCCCTTCCTTTACGAGATGGCGTTCTTACCTTAGGAAAAGAAATCATGGTTAAATATTTGCTCTACCCAGCTAGGCAATGGAAGGACATCTGCCACCTGTCTTTCCACTCAGAGGCATTCCTGAGAAGGGGCAGGAGAATCTCAACGCTGAGTTATGGACCTCAGGTGGGCTTGGCTGTAGATCCCAGGCTTCTATCAGCCTGTGACGGTGATTGTCTGGCTGCCTGTGGCCCCCAAAGGGGCTATTCTTGAACAAGAATCCTTCCCATTGATTCATTTAACTGTTTTTACGACCTATTTGTAGGCTTGAAATCATTCAAAGTAAAAAGGTTTTTTTAAAAAAATAAAACACTGATTCAAATATTTCAGAGTAGGGCTCAGCATCTGTAGTTTAAAGTCCTCCCCAGGGAAATTTATCTGCACATGGAGCTGAAAATCACTGATCTAAACGAATTAGAGAAATGCATATGTAAATAAAATTTTATTTTCTTTATAAATCAGAAATTCTTTAGGGCTTCCCTGGTGGTGCAGTGGTTGGCAATCAGCCTGCCAATTCAGGACACCCAGGGGTTCCGACCCTGGTCCAGGAGGATCCCATTTGCTGCAGAGCGGCTGGGCCCGTGCGCTACAACTGCTGGGCTTGCGCTCTGGAGCCCACGAGCCACAGCTCCTGGGCCCGCGGGCCACGACTCCTGAGGCCTGCACGCCTGGAGCCCGTGCTCCGCAATGGGAGAGGCCGCCGCAGTAAGAGGCCCGCACACGGCAGCGAAGAGTGGCTCCTGCCTGCCGCAGCTGGAGAGGGCCTGTGTGCAGCAAATGCAGCCAAAAATAAATAAATTAATTAAAAAAAAAAAAAATTCTTTGGAAACAGATAACCAAATATCTTAGTCATATACCTGTATAAGTAAGGGGAAGTTTTAGATACTGATTTTTCTTTTTTTAATTATTTTTTTTTAAATTAATTAATTAGTTAATTAATTTTGGCTGTGTTGGGTCTTTGTTGCTGTGCGCAGGCTCTTCTCTAGTTGAGGCGAGCAGGGGCTACTCTTTGCTGCAGTGTGCAGGCTTCTCGTTGCGGTGGCTTCTCTTGTTGCGGAGCACGGGCTCTAGACATGCAGGCTTCAGTAGTTGTGGCTCACGGGCTTAGTTGCTCTGCGGCATGTGGGATCTTCCTGCACCGGGGCTCGAACCCATGTCCCCTACATTGGCAGGTGGATTCTAAAACACTGCGCCACCAAGGAAGTCCCCTAGATAATGATTTTTCCTGAACAGAATCTTACCTGTATTTAACCCATTTAAATGTAAAAGGACATAGACTACATGCGAAGCATGAGGGCATCTTCCTTACAATATGTTTTATTTTACTTTTTTTTCCTCTGTCAGTTGTACCCTCTTCATGGTGCAAAAAACGAAATAAAAATAAATGAAAAGAATAATTTCTATTTCTATTTATACCTTATTTCATACTCTGCAAAGTGTTTTCCCATCTGCTATCACCACCTCTCGTCTTCACAGCAGCCCTAGGAGGGAGACAGAGCCAGAATTATCTTTCCCATTTTATGGTGGGTAAGCTGAGCTCCAGTTTAACAAAAGCGGCTTTTCTGAGCTCACGAAGTTGGTTAGTGTCAGCACTGGCCAAGGAACCCATGACTCCAGCCCCTTTTCTCTGCCTCTGACCACCTTCCAATTGCTGCTTTTTTTTCTTTTTGATATCTCTGTCTCAGTCTCTCTGAATTAGTCTCTCTTTGTTTTCCTCTTTTTTTAAAAATAAATTTATTTATTTTATTTATTTATTTTTGCCTGTGTTGGGTCTTCGTTGCTGTGAGCAGGCTTTCTCTCTAATTGCGGTGAGCGGGGGTTACTCTTCGTTGCAGTGCGCAGGTGTCTCATTGCAGTAGCTTCTCTGGTTGTGGAGCACAGGCTCTAGGCGCGCGGGCTTCAGTAGTTGTGGCTTGCGGGCTCTAGAGCGCAGGCTCAGTAGTTGTGGCACACGGGCTTTGTTGCTCCGCAGCATGTGGGATCTTCCCCGACCAGGGCTCAAACCCGTGTTTCCTCCATTGGCAGGCGGATTCTTAACCACTGAGCCACCAGGGAAGCCCCTGTCTTCCTCTTTCTACTTCAGTTTCCCTCTGCCTCTCGCTTCAGCCCTCGGGCTGGAGTCAGCTTTGCAAGTTGTCCAAACATTTTCTCACTTCCAAAATCTGCTGGCCATAGCCCCAGCCCCCGCCCCAGGCCACCACAAGCTCAGCGTCTCTGCAGAGAACAAACCCTTTCTAGAAGCCAAGGTGCAGATAGGTGACACCTCCAGCCTCTCCATCTGGCCTCAGGTAAGATAAGGGTGGGGATCAGCACTATAAACAGGCCCCCATCATCCCTGGTCCGGGCCCCAGCTCACTCAGGCCACGTCAGCCCAGGATCAGCATGGCTGTCCGCCTGTGGGTGGTCACCCTGGCCTTGGCTGCCCTCTTCCTTGTGGACAGGGGTGAGTAGGCAGAGCCTGGATTCTCTGTGGCTTGGCATTGGTAGGTGAGCTTGTGTGGGGCAGAGGCAGGGCCTGGAGCACACTCTAAGGCCTGGGTTTTCTGCATATACCTTCTTTCTGCACCCTGGGCTAGGAGAAAAGAAAGCTGGTTTCCAATTCTAACTCTGTCCCAGAATTGCAAAAGTCCCCTCCCCTCTTGGGGCCTCTGTTTCTCCAGCTATAAAGTAGGAGATTGTTCTAGTTCAAAGCTGCACTGAGCAACTACTGGGCTAGAGATCGGGGAGGCAGATGGGAGAAGTCTTATCTCTGGGGAGATAAGCAAGTCTGGTGGCTGTAGGGTGGTGGGTGCTGAAGAAAGCTTGGCCTGGGTCCTCTGAGCTCCCATCTGCTCTGACAGGTTGTGGTTGTGGGGCTGAGAGCAGCCTTGTGAGCACAAGGGAGCCCTCACCCTGGGCTACACACATGCCCACAGGAGTGGGGACTGCTCAGGGCCTAGGGCGCCTCTGCAGTCTCACACCTGCTGGGTATCAGGCATTGTTCTGAGCCCTTAGAACTTATCAGTGAGCACACCAGAAAAAGAACTGTCCTGATAGGTCTTTAAATCCAGTGGGGTCTGAGGGAGGGGAACCGACAAGAAACAAGATAGGTGCAATGTATGTTAAACAATATGTTAGAAGGTGATAAAGGCTAAGGAAAAAAATACTGGGCAGGGTGTTGCAATGTTAAACTGGAGGAGTTCTCTCTGAGAGGCTGATGTTTGAGCAAAGCTTGAAGGAGGCAGAGGAGTGAGCCATGGGTGTATCTAAGAGAAGTGGGTTCTGGGCAGAGGGAAAAGGCAGTGCAAAGGCCCTGAGGTAGGAGCATGTCTGGAGCATTTGAGGTATGGCAAGGAGGCCAGTGGGGCTAGAAGAGAGTGAGGGGCAGGGTGGTGCAGAGAGATAGGAGAAGAGATGATACAGGCAACTGGGAACTATATTGGGTAAGGCCTTGGAGGTCAATGTGAGGACATGGCTTTTCCTTTGAGTGAAATGGGAGACACTGAAGGATAATGAGCAGAGTTATGTGTTAAAAGGTTTGCTCTGGTTGCTAAGTTGAGAACAGACTAAAAGGGGAAGCAGGGAGACTACTTAGGACACACCTGGACAAAGTCATGATGTTACAGAGCAAGGCCCAGCAGGACCCCAGGGACACTGGCCTCATGGCCAGTCTCAAACCCATTTCCCCAGCTGGGGACATAGACTAGGGGCTGACACAATAGAGAATGGGTCTGCAGACTCTGGCCTGGCACAGCCTGCTTACTCCCAGCCTGGCATCCATTCCCTCAGCAGCTCTCTTGTTGAAAACACTGAAGAGGCTGCCCTAAAGAGAGTCCTTTTGCCCATTGCAGATTCCTGCCTGGGCTGTGTGAGGAAGGGACACACTGGGCCAAGGTCAAGGGCAGTCTGGGGGTAAATGCAACTTCCCACATCATCCAGGAAGAAACTCTGACACCACAGGGTTCTGAACTTCTCCCCCGCAATGCACATTAGTGGTCAAATCCTGGACACTCACTTTGTGAAGGGCATTGCCACTTGGAGGCAGAGACAAAGAAACCTCAAGGCGCTCAGGCCCATCGGAAGGCAGGAGTGACCAGGTGAGTGGGTGAGCACACGGTGGTGTGAAAGAAGCTACTAGGGTCTAGCTGTTTGTGGCCCCCCAAATTCATGTTGAGATTCTAACTCCCAAGGTGATAGTATGGGGTGGTGGGACCTTTGGGGGTGATTAGGTCATGAAGCCAGAGTCCACATGAATGGGATTGGTGCCCTTATAAACGAGGCCCCAGAGAGCTCCTTCGCCCCTTCACAATGTGAGGACACAGTGAGAAGGCACCGACTACTAACCAGGAAGAGGGTTCTCGCCAGACACCAAGTTTGCCGGCACCATGACCTTAGACTTCCAGTCTCCAAAACTATGAGTAATAAACGTTTGTTGTTGATAAGCCACCCAGTTTATGCTATTTTTGTGATAGCAGCCCAAACGGACTAAAACAGAAGTCTAAGTCCAGGCCTGCTCAGGAAGCCCTGGGGGATATCAGGGAATACATCACTGGGAGGTGGTCTGCGTCTTGAAAGGAGGGTCAACAGGAGGAGAAAGAGAATAAGGACATTTCAGGCAGAGGGAACAGCAAAAGCCAACACAGAGCTTGTTCCAGAAGAGTGAGCAGAGAGGAATGGCAGGGGCGTAGGGGCATGGGGAGGTGTACGAGGAAGTGAGCCCAGGGGAAGTTTGGGATCAGCTCATGCGGTGCCCTGAATGTAAGATGAAGAGGCTTAGTGGTCACAATAGGGAGCCTTGGAAGGGCTTTATTTTTTTTTTAATGCTTTTTCCCCCACTAACAGTTATGCACCATGAAAGAAAGGCACAAGTCTTATCACTCAATGAATCCTGTTCAATGAGTTTTGATGAGGCATATACCTGTGTAACCCAGACTCTTACCAAGATACAGAACAGTTCCATCCCTCCAGAAACTTCCCTCATGTCAGTCAATCCCTGCCCCTACCCCACCCCTGCCCCAGAGGCAACCACAGCTCTGACTTTTTTCCACCATACATTAGCTTGCTTGCTCTAGAATGTCACACGGATGAAACCATACAGTGTGGAGTCCTTTGTGTCTGGCTTCTTAGGCGTGTTTTTGAGATTCAGCCATGGTGTTGCATGTTATCAGTCATTGGATTGTTGTAGTATTTTAAAATTTATTTATTTATTTATTTTTGGCTTAGTTGGGTCTTTGTTGCTGCACGTGGGCTTTCTCTAGTTGCAGCGAGCAGGGGCTACTCTTTGTTGCGGTGCGCGGACTTCTCGCTGTGGTGGCTTCTCTTGTGGAGCACGGGCTCTAGGTGTGCGGGCTTCAATAGTTGTGGCTCGCAGGCTCTAGAGCACAGGCTCAGTAGTTGTGGCGCACGGGCTTAGATGCTCCGCGGCATGTGGGATCTTCCCGGACCAGGGCTCGAACCCATGTCCCCTGCACTGGCAGGCTGATTCTTAACCACTGCGCCACCAGGGAAGCCCTACTGGCTTGTTTTTATTGTTGAGTTGTATTGCACTGTACGTGTGTATCACAGTTTACCCATTTGCCTGTTGACGGACATTTGGATAATTTCCAGTTTGGGTGATTATGACATGGAAGGGTTTTGAGCAGTGTGGTGACAAGGCTAGATTTGCATGTTGACACTTCAATAGCGCATCAGAGGTCAGTTTGGGTTCCCTTCTTCCTCTCTGCCTTGGAAATCTCTTGTAATAGCATCTCCAGGAAAAGCTAAAACCACAGCGCCTTGCCCATCTCTAGGGATAGAGAGCTCTCCACTTCTGGAGACAGCCTCCTTCATTAAGGCATAGCTCCCACTGAGAGAAAATTCTGGAACCCACAGCTGCTTCTTTGCAGCCTCCTCAAGCAGATGAGCTCTGCCCTGTGAGGCTGAGAAGAGCTCATCTCTCCCATGGCCCCATGACAGCCTTCAGAGACTTCAGGAAGCAGCCTGCCCTCCTTCAATTTACATGGATACCCTTCCTTACACCTGTGGTCTTAAATACAGCTCCCGTTCCCTCATCCACCTGTCACGCTCACCAGTCACAGCGCAATTTGCTCGTGTCCTGTAAGAAGTTTGTCCAGACCTCGAGGGGCCATGGGGCATGACTGCGTGTGTGGAGTGACAGATCCATGTGCAAATCCAAGCTCTGCCCTTAACAAACTGTGTTGCTTTACCCGTGAGCCTCTTTCATAAGTTGGTCAAGTTCCCCGGGAAGCAGACTCTGGGGAGTGCTCACGGGGTAACACCTATGAGAGATGAGGGATGTTGACTGTGACGCAGTAGAGCTGGGATGGCCCATTAGCATCATTCCGAGTAGAGAGGAGGAGTTCAGACCGTTGTACCCACATCACCCTGACGTTGGACGCGAGCTGTTTCTGGGTAGGGAATGCGACCTTGGGCAAGGCAACTCCATTCTCTGAGGGTAATTCCCAGGAAAGGACTCTGCCGTGAGCAGCCAATACTCCTGGCAGCTGAGGAAATGAGTGCCTCTGGGGGTCGCAGACCACTGCTTCCTCTCCTGCCTGTTACACAGGCTTGAGAAAGCTATGAATAGCAGTCAAGATCACGTGTTGTCAAGGCCTGGTACACAGTAACTGAATTATTTTCATTGCTATTGTATGGACCATAACAATCCCAGTGGGATCTGACTAATAACGAACAGGCTGGACTTTCATCTCCCTAATTCTAGACTTTCTGTCTCAGTTCTTATAATAGGAGGTTTCTGGGAGCCCCTGTCTGGTGACTCACTACCTTTCCTTGAGGAATTCCAGATTGGGTGGTGGCTGGACAGATGCCCCAAAGAAGCTGTCCTCAGGCCCCTGAACCTGGGGCCTAGAGCCAGTATCACCTAATTCTTGCTTCTTTGCCTTTCAGAAGTGCCAGTGTCGGCAGCAAAGTTCATTTTCTCAAGAATGGTAAGGCAGCTGCTTGCAGTTCTGGCCTCAGGGCTGCTGATCCAGCCTTCCTTCTGCAGAGGGGAGCCCTCTCATCCATTCTGGGAAACCAGGGGTCTTCTTCTTTACACCTTCAATGGCTCCGCAGTGGCCAGGGTGGCCTCCTGAGCCTGCATGTGCGCCCCAGGTTAGCCCTTCCAGGCTGAGCAGGCCCACCCACTTCGCCAAAGATTCACGGCTAATCAATGCAGAGCTCAGGTCTCTCGGGCCTGGGGCCTTCACTGCTGCAGGGCACTGCCCCCCTCACCCCATCCCTACCCCAGACCCCAATCCTAGTCCTGACCCAATTCTGACTCTGACCTCAGGGCTGGCTTGAAACCCTTTCAGACAGAGCTTCAATTAAGTCCCATTTCTCCAACCTTCTCATACTAGGAGCCTGATAGGTCATGCGGGCCAGGCTGAGTTCAGGAGCCCCCAGGGAGGCAGGGCCTCCTAGGAATGATGGGTGGTTCCGTCTCCCGGGGTCCTCAATAGGACCAGCAGCAGGGTTCTATTAGACCCTGTGAGGAGTGTGTGAGCCCATAAAGACAGGCACTCACCTGGATGCCCGCATACTTGGGCTCAGCAGATATAGGTACACACTTACGTACACACCCACGGTCCACGGTCGTGTTCACACACATAAGCAAACATGCCAAAGGGCCCTGAGTGGTTGGTTTCATGCTCTTTGGACCCACACTGGGGCCTTCTTGAATCTGGCTCCTCCGTGGAGATCCCCGCCTGGCTGCAAGCAGAGCCCCCAGGTCCCTCCTCTCTGCCTTCGAATCCCTGAGCGCCTCCCCCTTCCTCTCTTCCACAGTCCATCTGTGAGCACATGGCAGAATCTCGTCTGCCCCTAGATATATGACCTGGTCTGTGGCACTGACGGGGTTACGTATGACAGTGAATGCAAGCTCTGCTTGGCTCGCATGTAAGTCCATCCCCCCATCTTCCCCTGGGTTGGCTTGGGTGGGCCCCATCTGTGATGCATATGAGTCTGAAAGGAGCAGGACTTGACCTGCTTCTTCCTTCACTCACACTTGGCCTGGGAAGAGCCCTCCAACATTTGCCCATAACAGAGTGAGTGCAAGTATAAATCAAAAGAAGGCACATGGTTCCAAGCAGAAAGCCCACTGGTGGGGGGTTCGGGGTTCGGGTAGAAACTCTGGGCTCTTTTCCTTGTTCTGCCCCCGACTGACTAGGTGACCTTATTTGTTCATTTATTCCTCCAGCCAACAATTATTTATTGAACACCTACTGTGTGCTGGGCACTGGGGATAAAACAGGGCATAATAAGCTAGACAGCATTACCGGCTCCTGGGGCAAACAGTCAGTCTAAGGGGGAAGCCAAGCTGAAGGTCGGCCAACGGCAGCACAGAATGCTCAAGGCCCAGATGGGGGCGCACAGGGTACTGTGGGTACCAGGCAAGGACAAGGCAGGGAAGACTTCCCAGGGGAGGTGACACCTCAGCTCAGCCCTGAGGGATAAGTAGAAATTAGGTAGGAAAAAGAAGAAACAAGGGAAGGTAATTCCAAGTAGAGAAATGAGTTTGGAAAGATCTAGAAAGGAAAGAAAGTTTATATTTGAGGAAACATAAGACGGTGGGTATGCTGGAGTACATTCTCATTTAAAGGAGAATGGGGGAGAGGCAAGAAATGAGTCTAGAGCGAGCAGGGCCAGAACATGACCTTGGTACATGGGATCTCCTATTTGGTCTCATTTCTTCATTCATAAGACCTTGAGCCGGCCAGAGCTAAGTGAGAACACAGAAAAGAAGAAAGTCTTTGGAAGCTGCAGTACTCTAGACAGGTGGACACTGTCCTAACTTGGAAAAAGATCATGATAATTAAAGACTCATGGTTACATTGGGCATAGAATCGACAAGCTGTGAGATTGGATGTGAGGGGTTGACAGGCAGGAAGGAAGCAAGAGCAACACGCTGGTTTCTAACTTGTAGGCTTGGGTGGCTGGTGGTGCCATGTAGAGGGGGCAGGGTGTGTGTGGCAGGTTTGTGGGGCGATGATGTTCGTGGACAGTGGAGCCTCTGGGACATCCCAGCGGTGATGTACAATGGACAATCACATGAACAGGCCTGGAGTCTAAGACAGAGGTCCAGGCCAGAGACAGATTTGCGGCCAATAGCATGCAGAGGTGGTTGAAAGCCCAGGAAGCTGAAACCGCCCGGAGGGAGGGTGTACAGAGGGAAAAGCTGTAGAAGGGTATGCCCAGGGAGCCCTGGGACCTCCCCCGCACTGTACACTGGGTGTGTGGGCAGAGCTCAGCAGGGGGTCTGGACTGGGCCAGGGTTCCTGAAGGGTACATTACGGTTCCTGAGGAGGTGGCCTCATCCTTGTCTGCTGTGATCCTAGAAAAAAGACAGGACATCCAGATCGTGAACGATGGCAAATGCTAACCCCACAGGAGCCCCTTGAGCCATGAAGCTTCAGGCTGGAAAACCGTAGTGGGCATGGAGAGGATGTGACATGAAATAAAAGATTCACCACAACCTGGCCAAGCAGGTCAGTGTCTTTGGGGATCCTGGGGAGGAGGCTGGCATAGGGGGGAATTTTGCCATCCTCCCTACTCTGAATCTGATGTCCTCTCCATCACTCTGGTGCTCCTCAACCCTGTCACATGTTCCCCTAGAGCTCCCAGGCATGTTCTGCCTTCTCGAGGGGGTCAGGACTCTGAGAGTCAGTCCCTGTCCCCAGGGCTTTGTGCAGTGCTCCTGTGTGCCCCAGCCTGGCCTGTCACTGAGGTCAAGAACCTAAGTGAAATTTGTACCCTCTGCCACTGCAAGGCCCAGCCTCAAACAGCCTTTGGGAGGGTCCCACACCCTTCACAGTTTTCTCCTTGGGCTGCACCAGCACCCCAAATCTCACACACAGACCCCCCCCCTCCCCCACCACATGTCAACACTATCATGGCTGATATTCAGGTGGTATTCATCATACATCTGACTGCTTATTACAATACTGAACCAGGTCTGTAATTGTTGACAACAGGTGCTGCCCCAAGCCCTTGAGTGTCCCCTTGCACCCTGGCCACCATAGCAGGATCATGTCCAGACCCTGCTCTGCTCTTTTGGTCAACATCCATTCTGACTGCTTGTTAAATATGTTGACATTGGACACACATAGCTCACAGGCACTCACACAATGGCCCAACAGGGACACGTAGCATTGGGAAATCCCACCATAGACAGAGATCCCAGCCTGTGGTATATGTCAGATACCCACTCTTGGCCAAAGCTTACAGGACGAGCCTTTTGGTAGTGGTGGAGGTGGTGGGCAGAAGAGTGTGGAGAGGGGCCTGGCAGGCGGCAGCAGGGTCACACAGACTCAGATTCCTGCTCCAGGGCAGGCAGCTGGAGCAGGAAATGCTCAGCGGGAAAACACACACTGGGAGGAAAGTGGGGGCAGGGAGGACAGGAACCAGCATTCCCTGGACCACTGAAATGGGAACCTGGGCAGGAATTGTTGCTGATACGTCTGCAGGTATTAGGGACTGATAGGTCACCTGTAAGGCCCTTCTATGGCTATTGACAATAGGAACTTGTTTCCCACCTGCATAGGGTTGGTATAGGATTAAGTCTGGATGCAAGAGACCAAAAAGCTGAAATAACAGTGGCTTAAACAGATAGAAGTTAATTTCTCTCACACACAGACCTATGCAGTACGCTAACTTCACGTTCCTTTTATATTATACTCTGCTATCCTTATCAGTTTCCACCCCAATGTCCAAATAGCTGCTTCAATTCCAACCATCATGTCTACACTCAGCCCACAGAGAGGGGGAAAGGGCACTCTACTGCATCTGACGATGCTTCCTTAAGATGTACACACAGCCCATTGGCTAAAATGTAGTCTCTTGGCCATGCTAGTGCAAAAAGACTGGGAAATATTATTTTATCTGGTTGGCCACGTACTAAGCTGCAAATTAGTAGTTCACTTAGTGTAGGAAGAGTGGATATTAGTGACGTCTAAGTCTCTGCCCTAAGTGGGAAGCCCCTCTTAGACCCAGGTGGCAGAGCTCAGCCAAGCTTCTCCTCAGTGACCCTCCCCTCCCAGGCTTCCACTCACACGATGAGGAATCACAAAGGTTAAGCCTGAGCAATGTGCCAGAACACCACACAGAAAGAAAGACCTAATTCCCCACTTTACAGATGTGGAAACTGTGGCCCTGTCTCCGGGAACCACCCTGAAATGTAAGTGTGGGCCCCAAAGGCCTGTCTATGGCATGTGACCCTGCTGCCATGGCCACTGCTGATTGGCCAGAAGATTATTCTCCAGATTTTTCAAATCAGAAATAAGAAAACACACACCATTGTAAAGCAATTATACTCTAATAAAGATGTTTAAAAAAAAAAAAAAGAAACAGAGGCAGTTCGTCTCTGGTAGTGACATGCAATGAGATACAGAGAGAAATTTCAGGCAGCATTTGTGTTCCTGAAGCCCAACTGCCCTTGAACTTCCCAAAGTTTCACGAGATAACATCCTACCAACAAAATTTCTATTTCAACAATCTCTCTGGAGTAGGTTTGTGGTGTTTTCAGCTAAGAGTCCTGACTACCAGATGAAGAAGGGCTTCTCAGAGGGGATAAACTTTAAGCTGTGCCTTGAAGGATAAGCAGAAATAACTGACTAAACAGAAAATATGTGGGAGAATTCTTCCAACTCTGTGAGGCTGAAGGATGTTTGTGGGATCACAGAGCCCCATTTGTTCCCCTGTGGCAGGACTGATCATGTTATGGGCAAGTGGGCAACTGAGGCGTACTCTTTCCCTGTTCATAGGCAGAGATGCCCTGTAGATGTGCAGATCTATGTGAGTGGGCCGTGCTGCTACCCTGCACATCTGCTGGGCAGCCACCCTTAAATAAGACAATGGCTAGCGAATGCTGTAAATCCCAGTGCTGACGGAGCTTCAGTGGGTGAGTGCAGCAGTGGAAATTTCACTATTAATGTGTGCAGTCAACAGTCATTCATTCTCTAAATATTTATTGAGCATCTAATATAAACCAGACAATCTGCTTGAAATACACTGTTAACAAGACAAAGAAGCTCCTTAACCCAAGGAACTCACAATCTAGCATAAAGGCAAATATTAAATAATCCCACAAATAAATCATCATAGACCATGATAAATGCTGTTTATCGTAAAAAGTCATGACGAACTGTGAGAGGATATCACCTGGGGGCTTGATGTTCTCAGACAGTAGTAGGTGAAGTTTCTCCATGAAGAGACATTTACATTCTGAATGATGAACAGGAGTCACCTAGGACAGGGGTAGAGGTAGGGGGAGGATGGCATGGAACTATCCAAGCAGAGGAATAGTGTGTGCAAAGACCCAAGGTCGGGAGAGGGCACAGAGCACCTGAGGGCCTGAACTAGACCAGAGTGGCTGACAGCAGAGAACAGGAGAGTGGCCCGAGGTGAGAAGGGAGCAGGGTACGGACCTTGGCCTCTGAGGTTTTCAAGCAGGGCACTGACATGGTAATTTGTGTACTTCATGATCACTCAGCTGCTCTGTGGAGAATGAACTGGAGAGGGCCAGAGGGGAGCTGCAGAGACCAACATGGGAGATAAATAGACGGAAAAGAGAAAATGAGAGGCTGTGAGCAACCCCATGTCAGTTGGGAGGCAAACCGGCAGAGATTAAGGACTTGGGCCTGGACTCAAGCTGTCCAGTTTGTGTCCTGGCTTTGTCACT